>KQ061755.1:58576-70594 GCA_001008035.1 Atkinsonella texensis
GGGGGGGGGGGGGGGATCGAGCGCTACCCCGCAGAGACCTCTTTTTGTAACATTATTTAGGGGTTGTATTGGGTTGTATTGTATGTATGAAGACATAATCACATAATCACATCATATTCAGTGCTCGGAACTCCCTCCGTAGAACGACGGTTTCTCGCCTTCGCTAAGCAGCCACGCCAGTGGCTCCACCAATAGTTCCTCATCCGGGATCCAGGGGCCCTGGACGTTGGGCACTCGCGCCCTGTGGCTTCCAGCTTACGGGACCGCTGCGGGACTGCTACGGGGGCCAAGCAAGCCCGGGAAAATAGATGGGCAGGGACCCTTCCTGATCCAGCTAGGTCCAGTGGGGAAATTTGAAAGCTCCGGTGGGAAATTGATGTGCCCCGCCTGGGAAGGGGGAAGGCATGATGGGCGCCAGCCAGGGCGGGGCTAGCGCCTTGGCGCCCTGGCACTTTGGGACAGTGTCACGACGAGGCCCCGCTTATCCAGTCCCTCGTCCATCCAGTCCATCCAGCCATCCATCCTTTCGCCTATCTGTCAGCGAGAGCCTGCTCCGTCCATGTCCACTTCCCATCAGTTCACTTTATCCCTTTGACATTCATGACGCCGCAAGAATCTCTGATGGCACGATAGACAGACGACTTCACCAACAGGCTAGCCAAATGAGCAACGGGGCAGCTTGCCACCAAAAGCTCAAGACCCTGCCATCCTCCACTCTGCAGACCTGCCGAACAAGCGTGTCACCATCACTCGTACAGCGCGAGCTGCAGTAGCCTTTCTTTTTCTAAGCCCCAGCTTGTCTTGCCTGTCTTGCCTGTCCAGCCCGTTGCGAGTCGTGATCTGCATCCAGGCACCCAGGCTTGACTTGTCAGAGGACGGAGACGATGGCCACAAGGCATCGCGCTCAGCTGCCGGTATTTATCCGTTCGTTCTCCCAGGTACGGGCAATCCAACAGCAATACGAATACATGCCGAGGCTTTTCTGAAATATGACTCGACCACTACTTGTCAAGTACCAAGTCTCACGATCTACAGACTCAGTCTTACAGGACAAGTAGATGGGAAAATAGCATGCTTTTGAAGAAAAAGGAAGGGAGCTGCATAGAGCAGCGAAGTATAGGAAATTACGCCGGGCGATCAAATCGACGCGTCATATTCATCTTGTCCTACGCCCGTACTAGGACAGTTTGGGATGTTTTAAGGACAGATAGCGACGCCTCGGCCGAAAAGGCATGTATCATGCGTCTAACCTACCTGATAAGGTGTCTGACAGAATAATCCCCCTGGACGGGTACCTGCGGATAGTACTTACTGGTGACATTTAGAATTAGGGGTCTAAACGGGTCCAAACGAGTTCGAATGTATTTAGAGATTTAGCGAGGAGAAATTGGACGGGCAAATGTAAGCAGGACTTCTACATACATATATGGACCTGTGGGCACACCCACTAACCCGATTTTACACCTTGGTTGGCAAATGTAAAATACCACCTGTAAAATGCCACCCGTCGTGGGACCAGGAGGATTCAGAGTTCTGCTTCATTCAGCAGTTGCTCCTCGCACTGGGAGCCTGCAAGGGGACCGTCAGAAGCTTGCATCCGCCATCCTCCCTCATCTCTCGCCTACACGGCATCTCCATCGAGAAAAAGTTGGACGACTTAAAAGTGCCAATATCAGTGCACCATGACGCCCTTCCACCACACCAGGGAGGGAGGGAGTCGACTCGAGTTTTGCTGCAGAACGAGATCCACCGTGTGGGCCGGCGGTTGTCGCCCGGTATAAACAGGGCATAGGCATCAACATTCCAGCCGAGCCGAGCATTATAAGTGGCGCGGCCACGTTGCAAATCCTGCGGCGGCAGCATTGTCACCGGTAGGATGTGACGCTGATGCTGTATGTAGGACAGGTGACGGGGGTGTATAGGCTGGGCCGTTCCCAATCAAGTTTAGCTCCAGAGCAACCCTGACCGTCCAGGTATATGACTGGCCATCCGCGTCAAATCTGTATCCCACACTCGGTACTCGGTAAAGATAATTGGCTTCGTATCCTTGTAGCGAATCAGCTGCTGACCGAAACCCAGGTCCAGATCGCTCGCTGTGTGGGCTAGTCGCATATTCCTCGCTTGAACTCTGTACTCCCACTGGCATCTCCGGACGCCACGCACGGGGTCTCAGCTGCTGAGCTGCACATGGCTGACAGGGAAATATTGCTGCCTGAGGATTCCTGTCGCCAGCAAACGTGCCCAGCACTGTTTGTCCCATACTCCGTACATGCGCTTTCCGTCAAGCGCTGCCGGGCGTCATGTCCCAATCCCCCACGGGGGCGCAATGCTCGGGTGCCTGCTCGCAAAGTGGGATTTACATGCAATGCAAAGCAGCATCTGTGCATGCAAGAAATGCCCATGGTACATGAGACATGGAGGCTAGCGTGATTAGTAATCTCGCCAATTCATATTAATGTGCATGCGGGAGAGACGGGAGGATCGGATCTGCGACGCGCAGCAGCAACTAGACCCAAAACGGGGGGCACCGCTGCACGGAAGCGTGCTGAGGCCTTTATTTGCGTTGCAGTGGGAGGCCCGCAAGGTTTGTGGTAGATCTTGCGGAGGGCACGATGCGTTTGCGCGACGCGCAATGAGGCGTACATGTCGCTTGCATCCATCCCTACGCACAATCAATCCCACGGAATTATCTACATTTCATCCCACAGCAGGCAATACCTGCGGCAATAGCTACCGTCAACGTCCACGTGCGGCATCATTGACACGAGCGGGATAAGCATACATGCAATACCCAGGCATTGCGAAATAGTACTCCACTCATTGTGCAGGCCCCTCCTTCCCAAGTTGAATTCCAATGTCGACAGCTGGTTCGGCTATGAAAAGTGTAAAATGCGGTATTTTCAAAAAATCAAAAAAAAAAAAAAAAAAGGCAATTCTCCATGTCTCCCATTCCCACTTCATCCCCCATCTTCTTCGTCTGCACCACAACATCGCAGGATCGGTCCTCTTCACAAAATGGCGCCAAGGGTCTTCTCCTTTGGCACCGGCCCGTGGGATCCATCTCGCCGGTTCGAGACATCGTGGGTGCTTTCGCCGTGGGTGTTATTCGCGTGTCGCGCCGTCATTGTACGTTTCTCTGCGCATGGTTACAAACATGCCCCATCTACCGAGCATCTCAAGACCATCAATGCTGATTTGCTTCCGAGTGTCGCAACAGTCCCTCTACATCTTCACAACCCTCTTCTTCATCATAGGGTACACCTGCGCGAACCCCCCCCCCGGCGCCTGTGAGGCCGTCCGCCGCTCATTGTCCTACTTCACCGTCCTCACTTTCTGCGGCCTAGGCTTCTACTTCCTCGTCGCGGCCATCCACACGCTTGCTTATGCCCTGCGCCGTCCCCTCCTCCTCGACTCGTTCCCCCGGCCCCTGCAGGCGCTGCACTCGCTCTTCTACACCACCGTCGTCACATTCCCCTTTCTCGTCACCGTCGTGTACTGGAGCGTGCTGTACAGACCTATCTGGCTCAGCCGCAAGTTTGACGCGTGGCGCCACGTTTCCCAGCATGCCTTGAACTCGGCCTTTGCGCTCTTCGAGGTCCTCCTGCCGAGGACGGATCCTGTGCCGTGGATCCATTTGCCGTGGCTGATTGTTGTTCTGCTGGGGTACTTGGCCGTCGCGTACATCACCTTGGCGACCCAGGGGTGGTACACGTACCCATTCTTGGACCATGATGCTGCGCATGGAAGGGGCTACGTGGCTGCGTCGATCCTTGGGGTTGCAGTGGCCACCGCGGTTGTCTTTTTGGTTGTTCATGGCGTCATGTGGTTGAGGATATGGGTTACGGAGGCGAAGCTGGGCATGGACGGCAAGTTTGCGAGCCAGCCTGCGAAAAGCGACATCGAGATGGTTCAGCAGCACAATTCTACTGCCAACTGCCAACGTGGGATGATTTTGGTGCCAAGGGTACACAGCAGCTTATCCCCGTACATGGATACGTGACAGAACCTATTCCTGAACAAGCATGGCCAAGGTCGGACTCGAGGGGGATTTGCGCTGAAAACTGCTTTGAAGCCGAACATGGGATTTCAGTTACGATGAAATGCGCAAGAGCACATTGGATGTTTTGCCATCATTCATACCCAGCACAATTACAACAATATAACTCTGAAGGAAGTTCGTGCACATGGCTTTCCTAGCACCTGATTGTAGCCCCTTTCCGCTTCTCGGATTCTCGGATCTCAAACATGATTTGAATGCCAACAAACAGGCACAGGCAAGCGACTATCAAGAAGATGAAGCCTATCATTCATTCATCACTCCTGGTTAGTACTCCTCGCTTGATGATGATTACGTGCATGTATGAAGGATTTCGAACCAGACGCAAAAACGTACCTGACCACTCGTGTACAATTCCCGCAATGATACTCTGTAAGCCGTCTAGTCCAACAGCAAACCCAACTAGATTCGCCGCCATCATCATGAGGACGTTTGCAACTGCACCAATGCAGCACAACATGCGGTACTCTGTAGGTCGACTTTCCCACTGTCTCTTGGGGAACATGCAGGCTGCAACCCATTCAGGCACCATGAAGAGCACAATCAGCCACCCCCAGATCAACAACCGCAGCTGTATGTCATGCCACAGGGCTACAAAAGTGAACACGGCCAAGTAAGTGACTGTTGACCGAGCTGCTGCTGCCCAACTGCGAAACGATGAACCGCCAAGAGGGACAAAGAGGTAGCGAACAAGCCACCGATTGTAAGAGCGATGCCATGCTCGCCAGAATAATTGCGTGCTGTAGTTGTTGCTGACGCAGCGAACCATGTTCTCCGGTGGGTCAATCCCATCAATGAGCGCCCACAGGCGGAATAAACGCCAGGGTAGAAGCAATTTCAGCCAGATGATGTGAAGGTTGAAGTAGGACAACATGCTGAGCTGGGCTGCTGTATAGTCTTCCCACACCGGGCCAGCCATGCTGATGGCACCCACATAGTCAAAGTGCAGAACAAGCTCCATGGTCAGCAGGACAAGCAGGAACCGGATGCCATATCGAATCGTGCGCGGCTTTTCAATGCTGGCAGCCTTGAACTTTTGTTGCCAAATGTAGTCGTTGAATGTCAGGATCGGTCCAGTCAAGTAAAGTGGCGCATAGATGGCATATGCAACATAGTTTCGGAAAGAGTAGTCGTTCGGGTCGGCGGATATCGTGACGCGATCTCTCTCAGACAGGTTTGCCGGGTCAAGTTGCTTCTTCTTGTGCGCGTCAGCGAACGCTCACCAAGACTTGGTTCCTCCCATAACCTACCTCCAATGAACTGGCGCTCTGCTTATCAATGCTCCAATAGTAGTCCATGTTGTAGCTAATCAACCTCAGAATGGTGATGTTGAACAGGACCTCCCACCTCGAATGAATGCCTCCAAAGCTGTCAAGCCAAGCACCGGCAATCATTAACGGCGAGTCAGTGAACTCTCCAGAGGCCTTTGCCTGGGTTGGCGGCGAGATGTAGCTAGCCATGTCGCGGAGATGATATCCTTCACATAGTTCGTTCGCAAATAAGGTGGAAACGTTGAATACCCATGTGGCGATAGGAACATATTTGCGCGGCAGCTTTCTGCCAAGCTGGAAGTTGATAGACAGGATCGCCAGGACTTTGAGTGCGGAAATACCATGCAGAACAACAAGATACAGTAGCGCAAAAACAAAGTCAAATGTCACTCGTTGCTCTAGTCGCACAGAGCCCTTTATGCCTTTCTTTTCGTCAGGTTTATACACCGAATTCCACGCTCGTCGAAGCAAGGGGTGGAGAACAAGCAGCGCAGCCATGTATGGCAAATTGCCACGAAACGTGTGGTATTGGGCATCCGAGATATCAATCTTGCGGCCGGGGATCCAGCCTTCGGAGAGGAAACGCTCGTACTTGGGATATCGCGGGTCGGAAGCTATGTGCCAGTAAATTTTTAATTTTTTTTGTCAGTTGTATGCATTCAATTTTCCAAATGACGCCACTCATGGCTCTGCCGGATATTATGTGACAGCGAGAGCAAAGCTGGGCAAAGATTCTGCTGCAAGACGGAACATACGCCTGGAAACGGTGTATGCCACCCAAAACATATTTGGCACGGCCCATGCCACCACGAGGAAATACAAATAGAACTCAGGCGTTTTCCACTTGGACGGCGAGGCCCGTGCCTGCGCCTTGGCAGCAGCTTCCCTAACGGCATCGGGGTCGTTGCGCGCTTCGATGACAGTCCGATGAGGAGTGGAAGAAGAATTCATGAAGCGAGTGTCAAGCGTGTCGAGGTCATAGACCTTGCCGAGAAAAGAGAGGACGCTCATCGTGATTAGACACAGAAGGGGCAGTCGCCCTCGCCGTGATGAGGTAGTCTTGGAGGCTGCGCACTTGGAAGATCAGGACATATCGATGAAAGCCAGAGAGCAGCCCTCAATTTCCCGAGGTTCAAGAAGCCAATTCGAGATGCACGACAGCGAGTATGGGGGCAGAAAAGCAGAAACAAGCGACGTGGTGAAGAGATTGGTAATAGCCAAGCTCTACATAGAAGGCGCGGCAAAACGTGTCCCGTCGAATTCTTCGTCCTTGGCTTATATATAGGTGGGGCCTCGGCACCCAGTACCACCCTTACGCGAGGAAGGTGGACTCCCGATTTTCATTTCTATTTCATTTCTATCTCTATTTCATTTCTTTTTTCTTTTTCCTATCAAGGCCTGGCTAAAAATGACATGTCTTTGCTCGTGATGGGATGTTCTCGTTACGAGTGGACCGTTTCTACCGGGCGTGGGAAAGAGGGTAAATAAGTATTGAATGAAGCCATATCGAGTGCCGCACCATACGGAGTACTGCTTATGCAAATAGAGTCGTCAATACAGGTACGAGAATATGGCCGTATGCATTTCTGGCCTCCCACTGACCACAGCAAGCCTCGCTTAGTGAGTCTATCCCGCATTGGCGGCAACTCTGCCCTCACTGACTCCCAGTCCATCCATCTTTGACATGAACCCAGTAATCTGAAGTCTATGTATTCGAGGGTATAATAAGAACATGGGTCCGCTTAATCAAAACGCAATAGAAGCATAAGTGAAATATGTCTTCCGACGACGGCGCCCATCCCTGAGGCCTTCATCACGCAACTTAACTTGCACAGTCAGCCTGACTGATATCTTCGTTTATAAGTAAGTAGCCTGATATAATCTACAGGCGGTGCAGTTCAGTTCCTTCGAAAGAACAAAAAAACTAGCACCGAGTCGTGTACAACCCGTGGCAAGAAAAAAAAAGACCTGAATTTCTCCGCCGCGCCAATGAAAAAAAAAAAATCTCCAGGGCGTGATTCGAACACGCGACATTCTGATTGAGCTGTTCTATTACAGTCAGACGCCATAAACCAACTAGACTACCCGGAGGAGATTCGCCAGAAGAATTGATTCGTCAGTGGAATCGTTGAGCGGATCAATGTTAATATGCTATATATTCCTGTCTTAGATGGCACACACCCCCGTCCACGCTTCAATCACGATATGAAAACATGGCTTGAAACTACAGACGAAGTGGTACCAGTAGATGAAACTTGATAGATATCACAGACCCAATTTTTAATGCGAGACAGTAGATTGGAGAAATATTTGTATTATGGTCACATGCACGTCAATTAGCTGCCGTAGGTGTTGTGCAGTACTGAATGAACGAATTTCAGTTCAGATCAAGACATCGCTGCATGATCAGCTTTCAGCGGATCTTAGGCTCAACAGAAACTGCAATATCCGAAAGTGCATGATAAGGAGAAAATTTCATTCAACCACATGAAGAGAAGAAGGAAAGAGCTAATACTTTGACAGCTCGTCACCGCTGCTTTCAAGTTTCCGCCAGGGGGCAACAGGATACACAGGCCGAGAATGAACATTCCTTTGACCCAAACAAATACAATCCAAACCTAAACTCCAAGTGCGCAGCAAACGCCGTCGCTGATAAATATCGAAAAAGGCTTCATGTCATAGTATGTCATAGTATCATACCAAAAATAACACCACCCGAAAAAAAACCAACCTTGTCCGATTCAAATATGTGATTATGAAAAGCTTTGTTTGTAATGTATATTTGCGCCTCCCTAGCGCCGAAGAAGGAGGGGTATATCGCTTAATAACTAAAGTCAACATTCGCCATGGGTATAGATTTAGTCTCATTGGAAGATCGACGAGCCGTTTGCGGCGCATCATCATGATGTATGGTAATCGTGGACGAGCTGGAATCGCCAAGAGTCGTGTCTGCGCTCGTCTGTGACGCCGTGCTTTGTAGTTCGTGTTCTGGGATCCCGCTTGGTGACCAGCCTTGGTCCAGAATCTGTTGGAAGCTCCAGCTTGGTTGAAAGCTCTTGCTGTTCCAAGCATGATTGACACGCTCGTACATCTCGTCGATTTGCTCCAGACTGATTTTGCTGGTCTCGTACACCATACACCACACGAAGAAAAAGGCAGCGATGCAAAAGGCTCCCCAGATGAAAAAAATCTTTGGCCCGAAACTTGCAGAACCAGGACCAGACTCGACCATGAAAGGAGTGGCGTAGGCAATTCCAAAATTTAAGAGCCAGTTGGAGGCGGTGGTGAGGGACATGGACTTGGCTCGCACTTTGAGAGGGTAAATCTCTGAAGTGACAACCCAGACAACAGGTCCCCAGGATGAAGCGAAGAAGAAGATGTTGAAACAGCAGAACACCACAAGTATGGTTTCCTTCACGTTGCGGAGATCGTCGCCTGCAGCAGTAGTAAAAGAAGCCATCAGAAGCTGGCACGCTGCCATACCCAAAGCGCCGATCATGAGCAATCTTCGACGCCCCCATGACTCAATAATGAGCAGACCCGGCAGAGTAGAGACAACATTGATGACGTTGATGATGGTGGACTTGGTGTACGGACTTTTCACGCCGACACCGTTAAAGAAAGTAGTGCTGTAGTACATGATGAAATTGATGCCCGTCAATTGCTGCAGCATTTGGAGACCGCATCCGGTCAAGGTCCGACGGCCAAGATGAGGCGATCCGAAAAATACGTCCTTGTATGTTGACGGGCCTAAAGATAGTTCATACTGATGATTGGCGATGATCTCGTGTAATTCTTCAATGAGAGCTGGATGGGTGATGTCAAGACGCCGCAATCGACTGAGCGACAGCCCAGCGGCTTCATTCTTGCCCTTTCTCACGAGGAACCGAGGCGTCTCAGGAAGGACGAGAAGACCAGCGGTGAGAATGATGGCCGGAACGATCTGCAAACCAAGAGGTATGCGAAATGCCAACGAGTTGTCGAGTCTTGATGTGATGATATTGATGACAGAGGCGGACAGCAGACCAGCGGTGATTGATAGTTGATAGGCACAAACGAGGGTTCCACGAATCCATTTGGGAGCCATCTCCGATTGATACAACGGAACTAGCACCGAAATGGCTCCTACGCCAACACCCGCTAGGGCTCTATTTAACCCGTCAGCACGTATTTCGGGCGAAGGGGGTCACATATTGACAACGGGAGATGGCCTGCCGTACCTTCCAACAAGAAGTAAGGGCATCGCGTTGGCACAGACTTGGCAGATGGCACCGACGCAAAACACGCCCACAGCGAGGAGAAGCGTTATCCTGCGACCCCAGAAATCTCCTGTCGGAGCAGCGACAAGTGCTCCAATGACAGTGCCAACGCTGAGTATTGAGACGATGAGGGACAAGTCTTTGGGACAAATCTGTGTTGATGTGTCATGTATTAATGTAGAATGGCAATTGGCACCAAATTGTGCTTTGAATTCCGGCATGGCAATAATGCCGTTTATCGCACTATGTGTAAAGAATTTACGGTCAGCAAAGCCTCAAAGCCGCGAGAGAGAATAAGAAATCAGTTTGGCCTAGGGACGGAAGAAGGCTTGACGAAGCGAACGATTCCATCACGATACGACCGCTTTTTCTGATAGCGCCTCAAGTCGGCTTGCATACAGGATGCGGTGAAAACATGGTAACCGAGAATTCCTCGACAAAAACATCCCCCACCCAAGATTCGGCTTCATGGTAGCATGTGCGTGTGCCAAGGCAAAAGGTGCCCTGATATTTGCTTACCCAGTATCATAACCAAAAAGCAAGCCTCCTGAAGCGACAAATAGACCGACCATGATGGCCGGAGCTGACGAGCCTGCGACATTGTCGGGCTTCTGCCAGCCCATGGCAATCGCCATGGTTGCGGTTTGAACGCCGTCACTCCAGGGCTACGTCTCCAGTTGGCGGGATCAGGGCTCGACGGAAATGATGGCAGAGCGAAGAACAAGGACGAGGCTGGCGTTGAGGGGGTTTCGCGTCCGTATGAAAGCACTGGGCCGCGCACTCCTGCGTTCGAGAATCAAGGGCGTCGAGAATGGTGGCGAGGTTGCGGCGAAGGGAGGGGAGTCGAGTCGGGCGAGGAATCGGCTTGGCTGGGACATACGACAAGCGCTTGGCGTCGCCAAATCATGTGTCGCGAGAAAGATGGCCGTATTCGTGTGCAGTGTCGGGTGTAGAAGAAGCATGGACAGAGCGAGATCTGGATCCAGGCGAGCGGCAACAGCTGATGATGGCGAAGGCGTAGGGGCGGGCACCCGCGGCGGGAAATTTGGTGTGATGGCGAGGGACTGGAAGTTGAGGAAGGTTGAGCAGCAGACGGTACGAACTAGTACTGTGGACAGGCGGGAGCAAAATCTGGGGCAGAAAGAGTGGATGGAATGAATGGGATGGACTCTGGCTCCGACTCTGGTGGCTCACGGCCCATTGCATGCATGGTACGAGCGAGGGGTGACTGGCTGACTGGCTGGCTGCTGACTGGCTGGCCTCAAACCACCAACCAGAATCGGGGCATAGTGACCCCCCCCCCCCCCCACCCACCCCCCGAAGGTCAATTTAATCCGACCTTTCAACACCAACACCGAGAAATTGTATCCCGACGGCCAACTAGTGCTCTTGAAGCCCGATTTCGACAAAATATACCTCGCTGGCCAGAGAATTGAAGGCTCGACAGTCGCGTATATCAATACATGTTCAAGCCGTACAACACCAAGTCAATCCATTCATCAATAGTCTCGCCAGGCCGCAAGGGTGGGATTAAATGGGCCACCCCGTTCAGTGCGCTCAAGGAGGGGCAACATGTCGTGGAGGGGCCTGGAACTATCCCTTCAACACATGTATGTACAGTATGTACCCTCAGCATTGTTCCCCAGCGAGGGATGCTGGCTTTAGCGAGGCACTATAGTTGATCGTTTAGCGACCTTCAGCATGGGCATGTACCTGCTATGAAGTCTCCATGTCATTGGCCAGCATCCCGGTTGGTACGGCGGATACGGTACCCACCCTGGAGTGCCTAAGCTAGGATAACTACCTACCTAGGTAGGTAGGTACTCCGCAAAGGGCTCTGAAATACCTGCGTGTCCTTCTTCTGCGACATGAACTGCCCAGTCTGCGGGCATGACACCGGCGTCGAGCGAAATCGCTCCATAACGACTGAAACTACCACGGATGTCTCGCTAGGCGGCTCCCTGTTTTCTGCGGCCCCATGCCGGCTTGTCGCGTGTTCTCGACGTGGGTTGCCGAGCGTCTCTGGTTCCTGTCTTACACACAAAGATTCATCCGTGTTCCCTACGCCAGGAACGCGTGTCGGCCACGGGTCCATGTTCTTTCTGTCTTGCGGACTGATGCTGGTGCCATGCTCGTCACGGATGCCAGTCTCATCAGACCCCCTAGCCCTACTCTGTACACAAAATGCAAGTATGTACGGAGTACACATGTTCCCAAGCGTCAGGCCGGCCCAGGTCTCGTCTCGCTCGTTAATCTCGAGTCAGCACCCGATCGCGTACCCGCCGCCATTAGAGGAAGCTAGACCCAGCACAGACACCAGGTAGTCCAACATGTACAGGAAATGGCAAAGCGTGCATGAGCCGAGGGAGGGATGAAGCCAATCCGTGTCCAAAAAAAAAAAAATAAAAAAAATTAACACCCACCCACCCCC
>KQ061755.1:78549-127638 GCA_001008035.1 Atkinsonella texensis
CTCCCAAAAACCCCCCCCCCCCCCCCCCCCCAAAAACCATATGAGACTCCTCCTCGGCGCCCTCTCCGCCGCAACAATCCTCATCGGCGCATCAGCCTCGAAGCCCTCCGAAGCCCAACACATCATGCCTGGCCCCATCTCCGACAGAAAGACGCTCCCCGTCCAACCACCCGAGCAGGAAGCCCTCCCCCAAGAAGAAGACAACCCCCCTCGTCCCCCGCTCAAGATCAAAACCCTCAATCCCTCCTCAGCGCAGGCCCCCCAAGCGCAAGCGCCCGCATCCTCAAAAGACAGGTACTCTCCGCACCCGCAATCCTCGGTCCTCCTCTCCGACGCAATCGGGCCCCAGCGCTCCATATCGTCCTTCTCGTCATTCACACGCCTCCACGCCTCGACGGAGGAGCCCCTCTCCGACAGAGCGTGCAGCACGACTGTCCTCGCGCCCCTCAACAGCGCCATCGACGCCATGCCTCGCAAGCCGTGGGAGTCCCCCTCCGACTACGAATCGCTCGGGGGCCAAGCGTACGACGGCTCGGGCGGACAGGATCGCGCAAACAGGAACCTGGAGAGATTCGTGCAGGCCCATTTAGTGAAGACGGCGCCGTGGGAGGAGGGCATGCGCGTGAGGACTCTTGCAGGGAGGGAGGTGTGGTGGGAGGGGAGGGAGGGGAAGAGGGTGATTATGCCGGATGGGGTCGAGGTCGAGAGGGTGGCTAGCCGGGTTGCGAACGGGGAGTTGGTGAGTCGGACCTTGGGGTTCTTCGTGCGTGAAGGATGCTGATCTCAGTAGTGGTTCGTCAAGAGAGTCTTGGATTACGAGTGAGGCTCGTACGAATATCCGGGTTTTGCGAAACGTTTTTGCTTTCAGTACTGTTTTCCCATGGGCATACGATTGTTTCAGCATGGGCTACGGTGTGGTATCGGTGGGAATTCCTCACCCGACGAAATTATGGAGCGTGTTTACGACGGTATGATTCAAGTCGTGGTGTTAGAATTACACCACTACGGCGCATGCGAATACGATGAACTTGACTGCGCACAAACGACTCTGGATATCCGCACTATTGACTAATTCAGTATGTTCATACTAAGACCTAAATCGGAGCTCGAGACGGATTGAAAAGCTTCAGACACATCAACTTGAATGCACCCAAAGTTCCTATAGATGCGTTGACTAACTTTATTACGCTTATACCAAGATGGACATGAGCTTCAAACATGCTTACAAAACCGCGCACACAATGAACATGAATGCAGGCTATGCACGCTTCCACTAGTGAACAGCAGTACACTTACACTGTAGAATGCGTGAACCAGTCAAGACAAAGGTCACCAGAAGCCGCGCACATGGGCGATGAGGAACCATGCCAAGGGTACCGAAACCCCCCCAAAAAAATATCGCAGCCACCTGGTATTTGACCCTCATTCGCCCATGACTAGGTTCCCACATGCCTCTACGCTCACATGCCTTGCGAAATCAAAAGCGAGATCAAATCACAATCTGGAACAAAGACTCATCGACCACACTCTTTGATATATCCACCCTGCCCAGCCAATCCATATCCCCGCATAATACAAGTGAACATCGATTCATCGCGCGGAACGTATCGCATCGCACCCATCCACAACCCACTTCGCAACTCGGTGTAACTCCATAAGCTTCCATGAAAAATAAACTCAAGTACGTATGCTGATTTTGAGCTTCTTTTGTTTTGAAAAAAAAAAAAAAAAAAAAAGCCCTACAAAAGTGTAGTCACTGATATAGCTGAAAGTATATTGTAGAAAGAAGTAAAACCAAATGAAGAAAATAACCCATTTGAGGCCTTGACACCCAGACTATCCCAGTAACAGCAAGCCCAGTAAATCATTGATAATATATGCTTTAACCATGTCCGCGAAGAAAAGGGTATCAGTTGCACACGGCTAAGATCCTATAAAAAACACCCAACAAAGGATTGGTTGTTTTTC
Source organism: Atkinsonella texensis (assembly GCA_001008035.1). Lineage (NCBI taxonomy): Eukaryota > Fungi > Ascomycota > Sordariomycetes > Hypocreales > Clavicipitaceae > Atkinsonella > Atkinsonella texensis. The sequence continues at coordinate 80,518 of KQ061755.1, forward strand.
CCCCGATGTCTCACATATCTTGCAGACCTCTCAAGTGTTTTCCACTTTCAGTCTCTTTGCCTCGCTTGCTCCTCTGTGGGCGTTTTCGCCATTACGGCCACCTTCAAATTCAGGGCTTTTGCGTTTTGTCAAACCCGGCAGGCCGGAACCAGATCCAATGCCGCTTGTCGCCGTCGTACTGGCTGTTGTTGCTGCGGTGGATGTGGCGCTGCTATTGCTGTTATTACTTGCACTGCAGTGGTTGTTGCCAGCACTGCTGTGATTGTCGTCCCTCAAGAAGCTTGGCCCTGTTCCTACTATGGGGGTTGCAAAATTGAGCGGACTCGGCAGCGTATTGCTATCGTTCCCGCGGAAGTTCCAGTCGGGATAGAAGCTGCTGGGGCTGGGTAGCAGCTCATTGTGCAGAAATCTCGATGGAAGAGCCGAAACAGGCGTTTCGCCATTGACAGTTTGCTGGGGCGGAGGTCGAGCAAAAGGGTTTGGTGGTCCAATGGCTCCCGCAGAAAGCAACGCAGAAGCTGATGGCGACGGCGGCGGCGGCGGTAATACAACAGAGTTATGTCTTGGAGCTTGCGTGGGTGTGATCGCGGAGCCATGTGACGACGATTTTGACTCTGGGCCAGCACTCTCTGGCTCAGATGCGCCGTCAGGTATCTGAACTGTAAGCCGGGGGCCTCGAGGTCGAGACGCAGCACTTGGCCCTCCAATTTTGAGGCTGTTAGATCTTGAGTGAGGAGTAAACGAACTTTCAGGACCGGACGATGAAACGGATGCGGTTCGGGTCTTGTCCAAGCCACCGGAAACGCTGGATCTTTTCAGTTGAGGAGAGGTTGACGACCCACCCCTAGCTGAAACATCAACAGACTGTGAGCGGTTGAGCCCTGTAGCAGCAGTAGGCTCCGATTTTACGCCTTGCGACTCGCTGGCAAAGGAGGCTAGATGTTGAGACAAGATGGATCGATTCTCTTCGATAGGGGTGAAGATGCTGTGTGACTTCTTCTGAGGTAGCTTCTTAACGGCCGTGTCCGTATTTAACAAAGGTCTTTGTGGCCTGTCAGATTCCACCTTGGACTCGAACGGAGGCGGCGGCTGATGATCTTGGAGTCGTCGATCAGGATGCAGAGGTGGTGAGATGTGTTGTCCATGATGCAACGGGAGCATCTGCGGAGCTTCTGTTCGCATTATAACAGGAACGCTCGAAGGAGGTGGTTGTGGTGGCTGCGGCGCGTAACCTGGAGGGACCGAGGGCCGGCGATCGTCAAGAAATGGTGGCTGGGAAGATTGCTGGTGCTGGTGCTGGTGGGCTTGAGCTTGTGGTTGAGGCTGGGGTTGGGCTTGAGGTTGCGGCGGGGGCTGTTGCTGTTGCGATTGGGGATACTGATAATGGGCAGGAGTTTGTTGGCTGGATACTCCAGGCTGAGTGGACGGCTGATAGATGGGAGGAGTTGGCATGTACATGCCAGGATGAGCGCCGTGAGGTTGAGGCACCATATTGGGTCCTACCCTTCGAATGTCGTTTCTTGAGCCAGGGCGCGACCCAACTGCTGGCTGTGGAGTGTTTCCTCTCGGTCTAGGATGGCTTGAGTGTGCTGGGTGGCCTTGAAACGGGCCACCATTGGGGATGGGCGGTGATGCCGAAAGGGTATGGTGACGCATATGAGAAAACTGTGGTTGGGGATGAGCGTGACCTTGAGGCGGCATCATTTGATGTTCAGGGCCGTCATGTCCTCGAGGGGGAGTGCCATCGCCGTCATCGTCATCGTCATCGTCGTTCCCACCACTGAAATCCCCAGGTCCCTTGTGTTCGTTTGGACCGCCGTGCTAGCGCAGCGCAAAGTCAGCATTAGAACATCTCATCTGCGCATATGGACGGAACACTTGGAAGTGCGCACTCCCGAATCGCCGTCGCCCACTCACATATTGGTATCGACTGATGAGTTCGCGCATATCGGTTGACGAATATTCGTATAGTTTCTTGTTGTTCCCAAAGATGAATACAGCGACATCGACGGAGCAAAGCACAGAGAGTTCATGCGCCTTCTTGAACAGTCCACCTTTTCGTTTCAAGAACGTCCTGCAGGCCTTGGTTAGTGTTCCTGTGGCTGGGCCTTGGGGGATAAAGGTCGTACACTGATCTGTTCCGATCATCCTTGATTGCTTTGATTTCAATCTTTCTGCGACCCATGACGATAAAGTTGCGCGCGTGGGCACGGCTTGATAGCTTGCGAGCTTGCGAGCGTCCGGGCTAGAATGATGCTGCGCGCGGACTGGGCAAAAGAGTCAGCTCGAATGGCGCCGTGTGCGAAGCTAGAGCTGCCACGACAAGGCGCGCGAGATGCCTTCACGCGAGGAAGCCGAAAAAAAAAAAAAAAAAAAAAAAAAAAGGCAGCTGTAATGCGTTCAACAAGCTGTGGCGGGACGCATGCGCAAGTCCCTGTCGTCGTGTCCTCGAGGGATGCTGCAAGTACCTTTGCCCAATCCACCGGTCAGGGAAATAAATGGGAGCCGTCGAGAGACTAGTCGCGGACTGCATCCAAAGACAGTAGAAAAAGCAAAAAAGTAGGAAAAGTGGCGACTACGAGACAGCCAGGGGGAGAAGAGCGACGCGAAATTCTATCATGTACGCTTAAAATAAGGTCTCAATAAGAAAAGGATGTCAAGAAGAAACCCAGATGTCTAGACGCGCTAGGGCAAATAGCCAGGTAGATAAAGGAGAACGGGAAACCTTGCAGCAAGACTGAATGGCAGGCGGACTGCATATAACGGAACATAAATATAAATATAAATGAAATGAAAAAAAAAAAAAATACAAATAACAAAAGACCAGACGAGGCGAGTCGAGATGTGGCCAGGTGGAGGGTGGTTGGATGCTAGGGCAGTTCGCACAGCGCAAAGACAAAGATGTTCGCAGCGACTACTACCAATGCAGGCGCGACAACGGTTTCGAACCCTTTGGGAGAGACCCTGCGAATCGGTTCAAGACCCGTTGCCTGGAGCGGTATCTGCTGGTGAGGTTTAGCAACGACGCAGGTAACGGTGCAGTATGGGGCTGGATCTGGCGTTGGACGCTTCTAATAATAGACGTGATCATGATCAGAAGGGGGAAGAGGGGAGAAGAAAAAAAGCTGAGGAGAAGAGGGCTGGAGGTGCATGTGCGGCGGTTGGGGGGGGGGGATACCGACGACGAACAGCTGCGAGGACTGGCGACATGGACTGCTGGCTGCTGGCAGATGGGAAGAGGGAGGGGAGGGGAGAAGGATTTGTTTGAGAGGATAGAAAGCGTTGAGAGGACAGAGGGCAGAGGACAGAGGGCAGAAAGGGCAGGGGGGGGGACCAACAGCATGGATGGGCGCAAGCAATGTCATTGGTCTTGTTGGATCAATCCATCAATCAACGCCAACGCCTGGCCCAGGCACCAGGGTACTAGGCGGGTGGGGGTTCATATCTGTGGAGGTGACAAATTAACTGGCCGATTCTATAGGCAAAGTATAGGCAGTATCCGTCTGGACAAGTGGGTGTGGACAGTAGGTGTGGACCGCCAAGGTCGTGTGCTCTGAGCTGGCCTTATCTGCCCTGTCTCTCCCTATGTCCCTCTGTCCCTCGCGTCTCTCTCGTCTCTGTCGTCTCTGTCGTCTCTGTCGTCTCTGTCGTCTCTCTCGGGACTCCCTTTCTCTGCCCGGACGGACGGCTGATGCGTATTTCGTACACACGAACCTTGGCGACCCTGGTACACTGTATTAGCGAACGCAGCGCAAGACACAACCATACTGTGGCTAAAAGAAATACACTTTCGAGGCCAAGTGAAACGGCATAGATCCCTTGTAATACATGATTTGGCGACGTCCAGTCACGCAATCCAGACACAGCAGTTTCGTCCGAGGCCTCAAAAAGCAAGAGAAGCCGTAAGCCGTCCACACGGCAGAGGAGCGAATCGAGACAACAGGTAGTGCGCCCCGAGGACGGACGGAGACATTAGACAAGGCTGGTCTTTGGCCGGTATCGTACGCTCGCCCTATGTGTCCGCGTTGTTTTGAACAAGTGTGTTGTGAACTTGTAACTGATAGCTAGCCGTTGTCAATATTCTTATTGTTGTCAGCTTAGATTCTTCGGGGCGTAGTAAGCAAAGTGGTGCCAGGCAAGAGCATATGCACATAATACATAAGCATTGATTGCATATGTGCCTAATATCCCTCCCGCCGTCTCGTGTCATGTGTCATGATCTGCAGACTGGACGAAACAGCATTGGATTGTTTGCCACCATCACTTTCAGCATCTCCAGCTCTCACTCCTCTTCCCACGAGCTGGATCCTTTTCTTCTTCTTCTTCTTCTTTTTTTTTTTTCCTTCCTTTCCCAGGTGGTGGTGGTGAGGTCATGGTGGAGAAGGCGGCCGTGGCCATGGATCGGACATGGAATATATACATGGAACCAGACAATTATTAGCGTTGTCCACGTTTCCACGCCGCAAATAACCTACCTACCTAGGTTAGGTTAGGTAGGTAGTAGGTAGATAGACAGTTCGTTCGCTAATGGATTATGTTTTGCCAGAGCCAACGGCAAGTTCCGGCAGTTCCCTCATCACGCCTCAGATTTATTAATCTAGTGTCTATGGAGTGTTCCGTAATTACAAGGGAGGCTACAAGATACCTACCTACCTAGGTACCTACCTCGCAGGTACCTCAGGTAGATAGGCGTAATTACGGTGCTCCTTGACTTCCTTAACGGCAGAGCCTAGTAGAATGGTAGGTTCCTGGTGCCTGGAGCCTTCCTCTAGCCCTGGTTGATCCCTGTGGGCCCCCTGGCGACTTGACGCCGCAGCACGAGGCAAATGGACCTCCAATTTTAATCAGGAATTCCAGTTCCCGTCTGGTTGTACGGAGTACATCTTACATACTCGGTTGTTCCAATCCGTCTTGCGTTCTCTACTATCTGACGTCCTCATGCTAGTGCAGCAAAAGCGCTAATGCAGGACTTGTCTTGTCTGTGCTCCGTCCGTTTCTCTATCGGTACAAGGATACAAGGAAGAACCCAGGTAATACGTAGACTCACTGATCAGCCAGGCTTCTTCTTGTCTTCTGGTTTCGGCCCCTTTAGGCATTTCCGCCAGACCTTGTTGATTTGGGCGTGCCCGGGCCTTGATACCGTCGCTCTTTCCTTCTTTGCATGACACCAGACCTATCGACGGACCACTAGGCGCACAAGCATTGCTTTCTGCGCGTCTGCCTTGCTGTCTTCTCGGGTTGGTGAGGCTCGGTGCCGCCTTCCCGAAGCAACGGACGAGCCAGCCAGCGATCCATGAGTGTGGAGTCTGGTGTACTCCGCGCCCACGCTCTGACAAAATCTGACCAACGTGCTGCGTCGTTACACCCCCGTTACACCTCGATTTCCACATCTTTGTTCAGACCAGACCACATGATGCAATGAACATAAGCTGTACGATCCGGTGGCTTCTCGCATCCAACATGAGCATTGACGGACCATCGGTTATCGCATCAGACTTCCCGCAGCGGGTAGCGCACTCTCTTCCCCGCCTCGTATGGCGCATTGTTCTTTTTCACTGTCTGTGCCCCGTCTGCACGGCCCGGCTGATGCTGGCGACACGGCGACCTGCCTTGTCTGCTGCTCTCTATACCCTTGGGGCAGCTTGATGCGAGCGGGTGGTAACAATCCATCCGTCATAATCATGACTCTTTTTACGCATCTGACACTTTCTTTCAATCCTTTCCTCAGGGCCCATACCGGGTCGTGATTCCGTTCAACCTTCCTTGATGGTCAAGGGCAGGCAGAGAGAGGTCCATCTTTGTCCAACCTCCTCGCACGTCTAGCGCAACATGATGCTTCATCTACGTCTTTGCTGCGCAGTTCAAAGGCACAGCTAATATCTTATACCCCAACCAAACAGGTGACACACCCACAATCAAGGCGTAGGCTCAAGCACCCCTGCTGATGCTCGACAACAAAGCGCGCACGTATCACCCAAGACGGCATACAGTTTGAGCGAAACGACGGCAGCGTGAGTTGATTGGGACGGACAAACAAGCCATGAGCGCCTTTTTGTTCCCTAATTGCACAAGAAGGACATGGCACTGCTTTCAAGCGTCTCAGGGGGGTTTTTGTTTGCGCGTTTTCCTACGTGTACTGACCTATGTATAGTGCGCTGCAGCCGCTCGACAGCATTGAGCTTCCGGACCCCCAATATGTCTGGTGTTGGCGTCACTACAGCCCAAAGCACATGCGCGACACAAACCTCGCAAATCCGTCATTGTGCGCAGTGACGCTCGGTCTTCTTCTCTGGGACAAGGCGACCATGGACCACGTCAGCGCTTCGGGCGCCAATTGCAGTTCTGCGTTTGGAACTCGGTCATACCCAGAGAACTCGCATGCACAACATCATGTAAGGCCTGAAAGCTGTGAAGCTGAATGACGCCAATAAGCCAAGCCACAGGCAGCAACTACGGACTCATCTCAGCTCGCACTGCGAGGCTGCGAGGCTGTTGCATCATTCATCACAAACGTTGGATTTATTCCACGTGGTTGCTATTTTTGACGGTGCCGCATCACACCCACTTGGTCCGCTCCGCGCTTGAAGTTGTCTAGCCCTACTCCGTAAACGCCAGCACGGTTAGCAATGCATCGTGACATCTTTCATCAATCTAGAATTAGACGCTCGCATTGACGGCTTTGAACTCCACCGACGCGGAGCCCTTGCCAGGGTTCTCCTGCGACCTTGCCGTGTTGGCATTCGACAACCCCAGAATAGCATCGGGTCGGATATCCTTAGACGCCATAGCGAGTCTGGGAACGACGACCAAGTTACTAAAAGCAAGCTTGCGGTGCTACGTAGCACATGTCTTTGACAGTTGTGATGCAGCAGCGGTTACCAGAGGATGTCAGCCAGTTATAGTCATGTGGAAGAGGGACGCTACATCTGCCGTCGTGACTATGGATGACCCAAACCACTTGCCGCCTATCCTTCCACTTATCCCACCCATGCCAATTAGCACCAGACACACTCCGTCATTCATACAGGCCGAGGCCGGTATTTCACGGGGCAACAGCAGTGTAGACGGCCTATACGTCTGAAGCAAAGAACGGAAACTGGACTCGGCACCTTGCATGTAATAGTGTATAGCAACAACTCTAATACAAATCATACCTCTAAACAGATGGACCCTTCTACAGAGCATTTTGGGTAAGCGCTCACACCAGTCTAGTCCACCATCATCGGCCTGGCTGTCAGAGACGACGGAGCCAAGAGCCAGTTTGACGTGATCCAATTAAGCTAGGCTGGCCCAAACGCTCGAGAAAAGTGAGCACCTCGCGACTCCATGTCGCATCTCCTGCACTCCTACAGAGGCAAACCCGCCGCCACCAATTCTGCGACAATTCTGCATCTATTGATTCTGAACAAGGTATACGCCCGTCGACGGTCAGATCCAGCGCTCCCGTTCCCAGACAGCCTTGGCTGCAGTTTCGCCCATGCGCCGGGCTTGGTCCCTGTGGGCAAGGCCGCCGGGAGGCACTTGAGCAAGTTCAGCCGTCTGATCTTCAGGTTTCCGAAAGCGATGGCCGGTCTCAGCGTTTGGGCTGTGCGGAAGTTTGTGCGGCTGCTCGCCAGGCCGTACATGCAGGTGGCATAATACATGGCGGTCCTGCCCTCATGGTCCTCCATGTGCACGCTGGCGCCAGCGTCGATGAGGACCCGGACGCATTTGAACGCGCCGATACTTGCCGCGACCATGAGAGGCGTGTGTCCCGAGGAGCATTTGACGTTGACTTGGGCCCCGCGACGAACCAGATGGCTGACGAGGTGATGCTGCTGGGACTCGACCAACTGCATCAAGAATATGCTGCCCTCCGTGTTGGGCCCGGTCCGTAACAGGGCACCACGATCGAGCAGTAACCCCACGAGCGGCCATCTTGTGTCGTACCGGCTTGCATAGTCTAGGGGAGTTAGTTTCAATACATCTTCCAGATTTGGGCGGGCCGCATTCTGCAGCAAATGACCGAGTATCTAGCCATGTCCTTCGGCAGCATAGCTTAAAGGAGTCCTTTGCAAGGCATCGCCTATATTCGGATTGGCCCCATGAGCAATCAAGAGTTCGACCATCCTGTCGTTGCCCGAGTGGGCAGCCAAAGACAGCATGGTATGCCCGCGGCCGTCCCGGAAGTTGATGTCATAGTTCGTGAGCAACAGCCTGCTGATGATGTCCATACGCCCTAAACACACAGCATTTGACACAGGCGTGGCAAGTCTCCCATTGCTCCGGTAAATGTCTGCCCCGCCCCGGACCAAGATAAAGAAGGTTTCATGGCCGCTTGCCTGACTTGCTATGAACAGCGGTGTATTGCCGCGGACGTCCTGAGCGTCGACATCCGCCTGGTAATCCAGCAAGAGCTGCACCGCCTCGGCGTGTCCACGATGTGCGCTACGATGCAGCGGCGTCTCAGACTCGCGATTCGAGGCATTGACCCGTGCCCCATTTCGCAAGAGGCACTCCATGACCTCTAAATGCCCATGGTAAGCCGCCAGTCCTAGTGCCGTGCTTCGATCCCGATGCGCTCTCCTCTCCATGTCGGCCCCGCGCTCGACAAGCGAACTGACGATGCGCACACAGCCGCGTCTCGCCGCAATCGTGAGGGCCGTCTCTCTGCTCGGCCAGTCTGGCGACTCGACTTCTGCTCCGTAGTGGAGCGCTTTCGTTACGAGACTCGGAATCTGCTTCACGACCCCGTGGTGAAGAGCCTGGCTGAGGGAAGACAGGTCGTACTGACTATACAGTCGCTTTTCGACGATTGCGAAAAGCCACTTCGATGTTAAGCATAGCGAGCGGAGGTCTCGGGCGGAAAGGCGCTGATATGCTACCTGAATGATTAAGTCGACGGGCAAATCTTGGAGCAATACCATGGTGGGCCGCAGCTAATTCGAGAAGATAAGGTGTCTGCTAAGAGATGAATGAAATGCCATAGAACGTGGAGTTGGAAAGAGAAACGAAAAAAAGAGGAGAAGTAACTCAATGTTTTGATGCCTCTACGTTGGTTCCTTCCTGTTGTTTTGTTGCCTAATAGACAGTGTCCTTGCCAACAGGCGCACATTGGTTCTCTCTTAACGCACACATACTGTCTATTTGTTCATCTTACTGAAATTGACGGCCGAAGTTGTAGAATCTGGATGCCATGGAACAATTCGCGCTCAATGCGGAGAGACCACGCCCTCGCACGAGAAGCATTCTACCGAGTTAGGGGGGTTTCAATTGGTCCGTCGACAAGGAGTTGTCATAAGCGTCCTAAAACAAATTCGATATGTCACTGCGTGCCTTTAGTATAATCATAATTCGTTCGTTCGGAATGCTCATCGATGATTTATGATTTATAAACATTAGAGCGAATGCCTACCGCGAGTCAGACACCTAGAAGCAAAACGAACCGACTCCTTGCCAAAATTCAAGTTCATGCCACTTGAGCAGCTCATAGTTCCCTAAACGCCAATGCGCCTCGCAATTTGTTTAGCCGCCAAATCCATCCCAAACTTCTAATGATGCTCCACCCTGTTAACTCATCAAAAAGAGATTGAGAATCAGAAATCTCTCCATGCCACAAACCACGGCATAGTGTGCGTATCCACCACTGCTCTCGATACCTCGCCATCATGCTCTACCCACCCGGTGATCCGGCCGTTATCGAGGGGGCGTTGTAATTACCAAATCCGCCATGCTCTGCAGCGCCGTTATCGGTCTTCATCGTACCGTTAAGCAAAGGGCATAACCTTGTGAGGTGAGAAAAATGTTAGCAAAACTGTAGCTATGAAAAGCGGGAGAAAACATTTGCTGATGTGCCATGTTCTGCCCTGCGGCTGGGACGAGTCTGATATGAGCCCGCCTTGCAAAAGAGTAATCTGAAAGTAGAAATACGGGCTGAAATGCTGGTGACACTAATCACGCCCGGCAGCTGCCGTAGTGGAACTTCGAGCGAGCTTTCGCCTTTTCTTCTTTTCTGCGCTTTTTTTCCTCCTCAAGCTCCTGGCATCTTAAGTGTCTGGCCTCCTTTTTCTCCCGAGCGCGTTGTCGCTGCTCTTCGACTTGACGACGCTTCTCTTCTCTCATCGCTTCTTGTCCCGCCTTCTTCTCCTGGCGCAGACGTTCCTCTTCACATTTTCGCTGCTCCTTGAGCCGAGCCTCATTTGCCTTCTTTTCGAGGCGGTCTTCTCTGGCTTTCTGGTGTTGTGCTTCCTGCTTAGCCTTCTTTTCTTCCCGTGCAGCAACTCGCTGCTCGGCCCTGCGCTTGCGGTCTGAGTCCTCCATCTTCCGACGAAGTGCACTCTTTCTGCGTCTGTTGTCGCTCTTCGCGCCCGGTTCATCCATGGCAACAGAAGTCCAATCGAAAGACAATAGCGGAGGTGGGGAAACCATACTTTTTGTTAGTTTTGATATGTCCGACTTGTCCACAGTTGGCACACTTTCGAGTTGTGCCAGTGGGAATTTTGTCCATCGCCCCTGGAGACCCAGCTTCGCCGGAACTAGCTTTCTGGTGCAGCTCCTTCTGTTGTTCTCGGGCTTGTCGTCGAGCTTTGTTCTTTTCAAGTCGTTCGAGCTCTTTCTTGATCCTAATGAAAATTTGTCAGCATCAAGTGAACTTTGAGTTTTACAAAAGCTCCACTACGAAGAGGTAGCTAAGCTAGTAAGAATGAGTCCTTACCTAAGGTTTGTAAGACGGTCATGATCGGCATTACCCGTAGGTCTGGAGCTGTAGATGCTGTGGATAGATATACGTAAGCAGGTGCTCTGAATTCGAATCCAATTACATCGATACAAGAACCCGGAGATGGCACTCGCTGTCTCCTTGTCACTGAGATCATGTCACGCTGGCATGAGTGCTTCAGCATTGCCTTGACAGCAGTTGGAAGACACTTCCACAGTTTTGGGGCTTTTCGTCTGCGTCGGTAACGGACGGTGTTGATCACATACTCTTTGATCTCCAAGTCCGCTTCAGTTCGCCGCTTCATATACTGCGAAATAACGACCGGATCGTGCACAATCTCGACTCTTGATTGGGTTGACCCATCTGGTAAGCGAACTTCTCTCGTGATCCTGATTGCCTTTTTGAGATGACGGCTGGCCGATGTAAAACCACTAATTAGACTCGCGCCTTCATCGAATTGTGCTGGGGTTGCGGCTGAAGGTACGTTGAAACGATCGTCCTCATCCTCGTTGGTAGCGACATCCTTGTCGTCGTGCTCCTTTACATCTGAAAGTGTTGCCTTTTGCTTGTCCCAAATCTCCTTGATACCCTCCTCGTACATGGCTTGCTGCTTCTTCACATTATACGCATGGCCGCCGTTAGCGCGTTTTTCACGTTCCATGGCGTCTGCTGATGTAGCCAATGGTCCTTGTACAGCCTCGATGTATCCACCTTTCATAGACGTCCTGATGAAGCTAAAGCCTAACCCATGGCCCGTTGGATCACCTTCGCCATGTAACTGAAGCATAGCCTTTTGGGCGCAAGCGTCAATGAATGCTTTGGTCGTCTTCCACGGCGCCATTTTGTCTGCAAGAGTCTCTTCCTGCTTATCTGCAGCCTTCTTGGCAGCCTTTGCAGCTTTGCTTCCACCTTCGTCGTCATCGTCATCTTCACCGTCCAGGTCCATAACGTCGTCGTCGATGTTGGCATTTCGGGGATCGTAACCTGCGTCCTCGAGTTCTTTTATGCCAAGTTGCATGGCATCAAGAAGACTGACCTCTTCTGGTTTGATCATAGCGCGTATGCTATTCTCGTCTGGCAAAATCTCATTGGGCTTCAATCGCCACATACCCTTCTCCCCGCTCTCTCTGTCGTATTGCAGGAAATCTTTGAGTTTCTGTCGATTCTGAGTATCAGTGGATTCCGCAATATGTTTGGTAATGTCTGATAATTGACAGTTGTCGGTTTTGCTATGTCTTATCATGCGAAACGCCAACATCTTCATTCTGTTCTTGGATGCGTTGGTAACACGTCTGCTGTGGGGGCCTGGCACATCGACTGATGGAAATGTTTGACCAACAACGTGTAGGTGATCAATCTTGTGGAGATGCCACTTTGAGCCCTCCACTCCGGTCGTGCTTCTGACGACTAAGAAGTCGGTGCCACGAGGCGTGTGCTTGAAGACAGGGGCGCGGTACATTTCGTTGTGCAGGGTTGGAACAGTTTCACCTGGATCAACAGTACCGAAAAGAGAAAAAGGCGAGCGATCCTCCGGCAGCAACATTCGATATTCCCCCAAGTCCTGCTTGGGTAGTTGCTCGTCCTCATTATTGTCCTTGCGTCGGTAGTAGTTGATGAGTTTGCTTCCCATACCGAAATTATTGAGAACCCGTGGCCGAGGTTCGCAATATTCGAAAAGCACAGCCGTTGAATTGTCGCTCAGACTGAGATCCCTGGACAGGCGGTAGACCTCGTGCGCCTTGCCCTTCATCAATTTCCGCTTATGATGCTGTGGTTTGTCGAATTTGATGGCATGCCCCGCAAACTTCTTGTAGCGGAAGCGAGGTCGGTGATATTCGTCTGTGGTGCCACCCAGCTTGACTTTGTAGTATGGCCATGATAGTTTGATGGCAGGCATGCTGTGTTCCACGGATATATTGCCCAGCGTCGCCCGAACTTTGCTCTGATGGTTCTCCTTGAGTAGTTCGTATGCTTCGTCGTTAGACATGTTGAAACGTTGGGAAATGTCTCGGCCCATGTTCCCATTAGCCATCCGCTTGACCTTGGAATCTAACCGCGGCCGCTTAGCATGGGTATGCATGTCTGTCTCGAGAAGAAGATGAGGGTCATCCATATCCAAATGAACCCGCTTGGCACCACGTCGCGTAACGTCTTCAAAATTGTCAAAAGTTGAAGCAGTATAACGAGGTATTTCAGGTAAACCGAGCCGAATTGCCCTTCTTTTTGGCGGCCGCTGTTGGTTGTCGTCTGCTGTATCCATGAGAAACTCCGCATCCCACTCATCATCTTGCTCCTCAACGTGCTTTTTGCGTTTAAGTAGCTCTTTTTCTTCAGCGGCTATTCTTTTCTGAAATTCCTTCTCAATAGTGACGATCCGAGCGCCATAGTCCTCACACGCGAGTTCAATATCTCTTAAGCTAAATCCCATGACAGTCTCCGAGTCAGATTCGTGATCAAGATCGAACTGTAAAGTGTCTTCTGCTTGTTCGATCGCCTCCATGCCACATCGAATAAGGCCTGCAAGAGTCATGTCTAGTGCCCGTTGCTTTGCGCCAGAGGTGGCAGTTCCCGGAATACGAAAGGCTTTTTCTTGGTCGGCAGCCAAGTCCAGTATGAGCTTACTTGTAACGAGATGTTTCGGCTTCTTCAACGGCTTCTTCTCCTTCCATATCGCCTTTTTGGGTGGCAAGAGTTCACTCCATGTCAAAGCGCGACCCTCCTTGAAAGCAGGCCAGGCTGCCTTGAGCAAGTCTTCTACCGTCTCTGCCGGGGCGGGAATGTCGGGGTCCTGGTTGGCAGCCCCGTTCATATGGGGTTCGAGGTCGAAGTTTAGGGCAGAGAAGCTAAGGCTCGAGTCGACAGGGTGGGCATCGTCAGCAGCATCGGTGTCACGAACTCGAGTAGCGGGAGATGGGGGTCCAAGGATGGGATCCGCGGGCGAGGATGGGCCTTCTCCGAAAAGATCGTCTGCATCGTTGCTGGTCCCTCCATCGTCGGTTAGTCCTGGCAGTTCCAGAGAAGTGGCGGCGCTCGGTTCCTCTTCGGGAAGATCATCGTCACTGATATCCTCAAAATCTTCGGCATCATCGGCTTTGTTCGTCTGATCGAAAGGGGCATCATCAAGTTTGAGGCCACCGCTGGCACCATCTTGACTTTTTTCTAACAGGCGCGCTATTTCACGATCATCAGCGGCATCCTGTGCCTGCCAGGCAGTCTCGTCAAATGACGAAAACTCTTTTTCCTCGGCCATTTTGAATCGTTAATTGGAGTTCACGCAAGCTCATCCGGGCAGTGGCGTCCCAAGGCGTCGCGCGATCGCAACTACCTAAAACATGCTTAGTTGCGTGCAGAATACGAAATCCAGCGCCAGTCAATCCAGCTTCTTTTCCGAGAGGAAGGATATTTGAGACGGCGTCTTGTTGGTGACTTTCTCGCCTATAAAGTTCATAGGTTTGAAGTTTGGGGCATTAAGCGGGAGTGAAGATGGCTGGCTGGCTTGCTTAGTCATTCAAAGGGTGATGACGGTGCACGTGACGTCGGCATAAGTGCCTAAGCAAGCAAGCAGTTGGCGTGCGTCATTACAATATACTACACTACCCCGTAGTGTTAGTGCTAGCAACCACAAGTATCAATCCTCGTTATGCGTCTTATCAACGCAAAAAAGAATATAAGAGCCTATATGTGTGAGAAATATGTACACCCGAAGTTAACAACTTATTGATATGTACAGAGTGTAGCAGCCTCGTATCAGACCTAGGATGCATACGTCACGGACCTTCGATTTCTGTGTACTATCGTCTCTGGCAAATTCGAACAAGTGAAGCCACATGACGGCTCAGCCATCCTTTCACTCTCACTAAGATTGCAACGACATAGTGACATCAGGTGAAACATTTCTACACAAGATAAAAAGTCGCTAAAGTAATTTGCCGCTGTCTGGTATCTCTCATCATCATCTGCCATATAATTATTGTACACGCATAGTCTCACCAAGAATATTCCTGCTTACGTCCAGTGAATGAGCTAATGACACAGGGGTACGGCGATGTAACAACAGTTCATACGTTCTTAGACCAGAAAGACGGCAGCCAGAACACAAGCAATCACCGGCCACACGCCAGCAGCCTCAGCGAGGCCTTTCATCCCAAGTCCGCCAGATGTGCCACTTGAGTCCGTCCCTGATTCTTCTGGTTGATCAGGGTCATCGGCAGTTGTACCATTAGGCAACGTGCCATTGACGAGTAGGGTTTTCCGACCTTGATAATCGCCGACGTTGATTATGCTTCTGTTGAGAGCCGCGTAAGAACCGTTGCCGACGAGGTCCTTCATGGTCGCTGTGTTTTCGTCGCAGCCGCAAGCCGCATCTTTAGCGCAACCGCAGACGACAGGTAGACGTTCAGTACGTTGTGTAGTACTGTTGTAGAAAGAGAAGCTGTTGCGATAAGGGTAAAGGTTCGCTCCATACAACCAGAGACCAGGCCAGAATGCCAAAGCGGTGGCACCAAGTGCAATTGCGCCTACACCGGCAGCCGTGGCAGCACCAGATCTGAAGGGAGTGGCAGCACCACCGCCATAGAAACCGCCACCACCGTAAGATCGTGGAGGACCGGAGCCTCCTCTAGATGTTCCGCCTATGTTGGAACCAGAACCAGTGTTTCCACGGCTAACACAGTTAGTGTACAGTCGAAAATGCTTGAGGTTACAGAGACAAAGTGACATCAACTTACGATCCACCAGCGCCGGAACCTGAGCCGGAGCCGGAGCCAGAGCCTGTTCTGCCGCCGCCGCCGCCTCGGCCACCACCACCACCTCCTCCTTTTCGCTTGAACAAGTCATTGTCGTCTTGAGCTAGAAATTTCTCTCTGGCGACATGTGCTTGAGGATCAATGATGCCTGCGGCAGCTATAGACAGCAGCGTTGATGCAATGAAGGCAAGGCCGAAACGCATGTTGATGTGTGGGGCCGCCGGACGCGACGAACAATTACAGAGTGATGATGGTGCCGGCGTAGATTTATAGAGAAGAGACGTGAATTATTGTGGGTAAAATAACCAAGTCCCAACACTACTTTGGCTGGATTTTGTGTGGCGATTCTTCATTTCAACACCGAATAGATTGTGAGGCGTGGAGATGATGAGAATGACATCAATATGCGAGGAGGAGGAGGAGGGAGGGTGGCCTTTGTTATTCTTGCCAAGGCGGTCTTGGGACGGGTGGGGATGAGTAAGAAGCGAGAGCAGAAGGTGCGAGGCTAGCCGACAAAGTGCGCCTCGCAAGGCAGCTGCGTTGATTAGCGTCGAAGCCAATTGAGATCTGGAGGTCGTTGACGAGAGGCTTGGACGTGGCTGTTTGCAGGAGGTGCAAGGAGCATTGCTCCCGGCCTGTGTAATCCTGTATGTGGTCTGAGGCACACACGAGTTAACCCCGAACGGTGAACGGTGAGCAGGCAAGGCAGGTTTCGTAAGTACTCGAGTCTGGACGGAGTAGATGGCATGAATCGTCACCGCTGCACCCGAAAGAGATGATTCGGTGGGACGAAGGGTTGGGTGAGTGGCACAGTGGCAGTGGATGAAGCGACAATTATCGAGATGGCTCGCCTATGCGGCTGAAAAAAAAAGACTGGTTGTCCATTGAGCCTCGAAGGCTGTGAGCGCTTTGGCGTCTTGTTGCTGATCAGTCGATGATTGGACCAATGGCGGAAATAAAGTCGACGGACGATCAATGCTCCCTCAATATTAATTCTCGGGGGTTTCTGGTGGCGACGCCAGACAGACCCTATCCCAATCCGTGGATCAGGATAAAGCCTTAGGTAAGCTTAAAGCCTTGGCCTTCGTCAATGGCGTTATCCGAGTGCCACCAGTTGTCAGCTTTCCCAAGTCCCCACATAGACTGCGTCGTGCTAAACTCCGATTGTTCCGTTTGCAAATCCGACTTCGTGAATGGAAAACACTGGTCAGTCACTTTGTCACTCTCAGGAATTGTCTACAAATCGGTAGCAGGGTGGCAATACTACTGCTTCTTGTCACACGGAACAAATTTTGTAGAATGTACTCCGTACGGTATACCAGCATGACCTAGGTACCTCAGTACCTACCAGGTAGGTATATAACATGTGATTAGGTACATTTAACCCTAAGGAAAAAATGGTAATCGAGAAATAGTGGACCCCACAGTCCTTGTTCACGGACAAAGATGAAATCCCGTGCTGTACCTCTGATGCGGCCCCAACCATCCCCAGCCGCCTGGACGATGCAATCGTGCAGATGACTAGGCCTGCATCTCAATTTCCCGCGGTTTTCACGATGGCACATTCTCCGATAAAATGAGGGTAATGATGCGTTGGTGGTGTTCGTGAATTCCACAAGCTGGCTCTACCGTGGCAAAGACGGGCAGGGTGGCAAAAGGAACAGATCTGCTCCAACGTATCGTCCTTTTTGCGTGGCTGAGCACCCTTTATGCCTGGGACTAGCAGATCGACTAGCCAAATCTGAGAGCTTCACGTATTGCTGATTCTATGCTCATACTTTGCTCGGGGGCAGAAACAGCTATCATGACGCAGTTCTTGAGAAGAAAATCTGTTGGAGACAGTTCTTTCAGGACCCAGCAAACCCGACAAACCGACATTGCCAAATTAGAAGTGAATTGAGAATTCGACAAGATTTAGATATGCGTCTAGATGCCATGCCGTCCACGCCGTGGTTTAGCAGCGGTCTGATCGATCACCAGCGGTATCATGAGGCTCTTCAAGGCCACGAGTCCCATAGAGAAACTCGATGAGACCCCACTAGGCTCTGTCGTGTGTCTATTTATTGACCTTCAAATAAGCAAGTATTATGATCATGCCTTGTGCTGCACAAGACCGCAGTTGCATTTACGGAGTACAGTGTACACAGCCCAGATGTTCGAACTGACATCACAGCCGCCCCCCACCTCTCCACACACAACACGGAAGCAACACGCGCACTGGAAGTTCTGAAAACACAGAACCTCTGCCGATGATAAAAAAACAAAAAATCTAGATTTTTCCTCTTTTCCCGTTTGGACTTTGCGCCGCTCTTATATATCTAAGCCACTGGACCCCTGTGACGCAGCATGTCCGATGGCATCGACAAGTCGCTCCTCGACAGACTCCAAGCCCTCCGCGTAAGCACCACGCCTGAGAAACCCCCGTCAAGACCGTACGTTCTCCCGAGCCACTCCCCATCCGCCATCCCGCACCTAAAGCTTGAACACATCCCAAGATGGCCAAACATGCTCATCCCGCAGTGTCAAATTCGACGTCATTGAGCGAGCCAAGACCCCCTCTCGAGGAGACGCCCTCACCGCAAGACTAAAGTCGCTCCGCGCAAAAGCCGAGGACTCACCAAACACACCCTCTCGGCCCAACACCAGGCTCGCGTCCCAACCTCGCCATGATGAAGACCAAAAGCCACCAGAGCTGCGCCGGAGCGAGCCAGAGCCCGAGCCAGACGTAGACGCCCTCTTCCAAACAGACGATCGAGCCCTGGAAGAAATGCTCGCAGACACAGACACACCGCAACTCGCGCCGACGGACATGGGAGACGTCAGGGCTCTCCTGGAACAACTTTCCGCGTCGGTACCCCACGAAGACGACTCTGAAAGCGAGGTCGTGGCGCGGTGCAAAGTCGAGATAGAGCTGGATGACGAGCTTCGTGGCTCGGAGGGACGCCAGGGGGCCGAAAGTGAGGATGCGCAGGAATCCGCGATAGAGTTCCCTTGTGCGCCCGGCTCGGATGAGTCTACTTCGTCTGCGGGGATAGATGACCTCACGGCCCGGATGGCGGCTCTTCGGCGGTCCTCCGAGGCGGACTTGCTTCCGTCGGTGCCTACCTCCAGGCCAACCAAGTCTGTAAAGAGGCTTAGTTCCAAAACGAATTACACGGATGAAGATGTAAACTCCTGGTGCACCGTATGTTTGGAAGATGCCACGCTGAGGTGTCTTGGCTGCGACGACGACGTGTATTGCACGCGGTGCTGGAGGGAGATGCATGTTGGCCCCGCGGCGCATTTCGACGATAGGAGCCACAAGGCGGTGCAGTTTACGAAGGATAGGAAGAAGTTTGAGAGGAAGATTGCGCTGGGTGCTTAGGGTATCAGGTAATGTGAACATGTCTTCCAACTTGATAAATTCCCCATGCTCGAAAAATGCAAATGACATGTCTCAACGCCTACGCCCACCTAACCGTATGCTTTCCTAGTCTTTCAAATCCAACTTGAATCCTGCCTATTCCATACCTATTCCATACCTATCTTACAGTCTCATGTAACCAAGTGAATATTCGCACAGCAATCCCATGTTTTTCGTTTTCCAGCCTATGTCCTCGACGAGCTGCCGTTTCTCTCCGCCTGATTTGAGCCATACCCGCGTGGCTTTCCCCGTACATCATCCCATGTTGCGTTCATCCGACGGCCCGTGGCAGCTAGTAGACTCTCCTCCTCGTCTACCTCGGCATCTTCATCGAGTTCAGCTGTGTTGAGCTTGGGGCTGCGAACTAACGCCGTGACAAAGACGATGAGGAAGACTCCTAGGAATGCAAACTGGGCCCAGAAGTCAATGATGCCGAAAAATGGCCAAGTGATTGTGATGCGATTGAGGAAGGTGGACATGACCGAGGGCGTACAGATGTCCTTGGCATACTTGTACTGGAGGGCTTCAGAGCAGGGCTTGACCAGGTCCTCGTGGTCCTTACACGAGGGTGCTGCTCCAGGGTACTCAGGTTTATTGGAGCAGAACGTCTGCGTGCCATATATTGAATACTGTGGTGCCATCAGCATGGTGATGGAGTAGTTGATGGCCAAGATGGCCAGTGTGAGCATGACTGTGGCGATGAGCAGAGCCTGAGGAGCTGTTCTACCGCGTCGAATTTGAAAGATGCGGATCCAGAGGAAGCGAATGCCAACAGTTGCGATGCCGGAAATGGTGCTGCTGAAGAGGAAAAGTATCAATGCCAGCATGAGGATATAGTCAATGGGAAATAGTCGAGCGAGCTTGACAAATACCCAGTTGAGGGGTTGGAAGATGTTGATGTTTCCCAGAATGTACCCACAACGTTGCTTGCATATCGAATTCTTGGCCTTGTCAATACCCGTGATCAGCATAGACACCCACATGATTACGGAGACGACCAAGAGAAGAATGCCTCCCAGCATCTTGACAGGCCTGAACAGGGCACAGATCTTCAGCCAAGCCTGGTACACACTGCTCTTGCCCTCCCCAAGAGCTTCGGCAGCTAGGCGCTCGCGACGCACAAGTGTTTGCTCCTCTCTGATGAGCGCATCGAGTTCGCGCCGATCCTTGCGCGACATGCCTTCTTGGCGCCCCACGTTCCGCATTTCTAATTGCCGTTGACGTTCGCGGTTCTGCTCCAACTGAGACGCTGTTGTCGCAGAAAGCTGGGGTGCGGAGATGGACGGCGCCGACTTGATGAAAGACACAGGCATAAGCGCAAGTCCAGAGCCAGTATACAAGACATATAAGAGGGTTCCCAGCGTCATCAACAGGCCCAGTGCGAACGTAAGTGCCTTTTCGGCGTGGTTTCGCGCAACGAGATTCTTGAAGTAGTCCAGGTCCCAGTGTCCGCCCTTGGAGGAATCGCCCGGCGACGGCACGAAGAAGCCCAACAAGAACAGAACGACAACGAATGCGACAAAGAATAAGGTGTACTTGACCGATGCCCAGAAGCGACTCTGCCACGTCCTACCTTCTTCCTCGAACTCAATTTCATCGTACTCCTCATACCAAAAGTAGGCAAACGGAATGACTACCAAGCATAACAGGGCATCAGCGCTGTACAGGCAGTAGTAAACAATTTTGAGCTGGACGAGGATGTTGTTTATCCTCTCGGGTGTTGCCCAATCCTTTTTGGCGCCTTGAGAAACGGAGCCAGTGGATGAGACGAGGGCGATGTCAACGGGCAGAAGAAGGACGGTAGCGAGCAGCGAAGTCAAACTGATGATGGCGACCGTGCTGACAACAGCAGATCGATCTCGGGGTGTTTGCCAGGTGAAGATTGTGATGATGGCAGCCAGCAGGCAGAAGCCCACGGCCACGGCGTACGTGATCCAGATTAAACTGGTCTGCACAAGACCTGCGTCAGCCATTGTGCGTCACGTCGGCAAGAGTCTGTGTGGATGGAAAAAAACTTGGAAGCTCGGGTTGGTCGTCGCGGATGCTGTGGATCGAGCGGAGCTTCTTTCAGCCAGAAGGAAGCTGAACTGAAGAATGGACAGGAAGTCGAAGGAATAAATACTATGGACTCTGCTCCGATAGACAGGATGGCAGGATGGAATCGAATGGGCACCTAATTACATGGAGCAGCCGTTTCGCGTGACGCAATAGCAACGTTGTGTGCTGCAGCGGGTCGTCATGGACGCAAAGCGGGCCACTGGACGTTCGGATCCGCCAGCTGCCGGCAATCGGTCAGCAATAATGAGAATCTGGCATCGAGAGTCCCGGCTAGCGCACAACCTGGCTGGTACCTAGGTACCTAGGTACCTTAGGTAAGTACCTTAAGACAAGTATTGATCAGGTCACGGAGTGTGGCGTGGCCACGTCGCAATTTTTGCAACAGAATCCCTCTGGCTGAGGTAACCCACGAGTGGACAGGCTGACTAATACTTACAGGGTTAAATAGAAGGTACCTACTCCGTACCTAAGGGTGCCATATAGGTTGGTAATCTGCACGTTGCACACATTGCAGCTTTGGCGCGATTTCCGCACCTTTTTGCGCGAGTTGTTATGGGCATATTAAGAGGCCTCATTCAGCGGCTGCCGGGCTTGTTGCTGACTTTCGGCCTTGTTTGGCCGGCTCTGAAACCCATCTACAGCGTGTTGTTTTGGGAGACTGGAAGTACCTCCATTGGGATGTGGGCCATTTTAGTTACATACTAGGTACCTAGGTACCTGAGGCCTTGCCGCAGCCAAAGGGGTATAACATCATATCCTGGTTTGCGGGTGTCAGTGCAATCCGGCATTGAAAATATGCAGTGTAGTAACACACAAATACATAAATATGGATTTATATTGAACATTAATTTGCTCAAACTGATCACTTTCGGCCAAAGTGCATTGTCAAGCGCACTCTATTAGGTTTTACTACATTGACCCTGCGTCGGCGCGGCGGCGGGTTGATCCGAACCAAAACCCAGAGTGGAGTTACGTAGCCACACCAAGCCGCGCGCGCAGTCCATCGCGGTGGGACCTGCAACTTTGGTCAAGCTGCCGTCTGCAGTGCACGATGTCTGAATAAAAGCTTCCGCCGACGCGCCACACTTTCGACTAAGCTCGCCGGAGCTCCTCGTCGACCTCAATTCGTGACGGATGTTGGGATAATGGTCTCGCGACAATGCAGGTTTATACAGAGCTTGTGGCTCCTTCGGCCGTCACCCATTCATTAAGCTTGCCGTTGACCTCTGCTACTGCCAGCAACCTCGTCGTCGCCAAAGGGTCGCTTCTTCAAATCTTCACCACGAAACAAATACCCGCCGAGTTAGATCTTCAAGCTCTGGCTCCGCAATCATCTGTTAAAGAAGACGATGAACACTTTGATCATCATGTCAATGATGACGATGGCCTTGAAGCCTCCTTCCTAGGAGGGGAGTCAATGATCGTCCGCGCCGATCGCACGAACAACACGAAGCTGGTACTCGTCGCCGAGATTCCATTGGCAGGCACCGTCATTGGTCTGGCTCGTGTAAGGATCAAGGACACCGTTTCTGGAGGTGAGGCTTTGCTCCTGGCATACAAGGCTGCCAAAATGTGCTTGACCGAATGGGACCCTCAGAGGAATGCGCTCGAGACGACGTCGATACATTATTACGAGAAAGATGATCTGCATGGTGCGCCTTGGGAGACGGCCTTTGGGGATTATGTCAATTACTTGGAGGCGGATCCTGGCAGCCGATGTGTTGCCTTCAAATTCGGGAGCAGAAATTTGGCTATCCTACCTTTTGCCCAGAGTGAAGAAGACCTAGAGATGGACGATTGGGATGAGGATCTTGATGGTCCTCGTCCGGCCAAGGAGCCGTCAGCAACCGCCAATGGAGATGGTGACCACGAGCTAGTCAAGTCACGATATACTCCGTCATTTGTGCTGCGCCTGCCGCTATTAGACCCGACGCTGCTACATCCCGTGCATCTTGCATTTTTACACGAATACCGGGAGCCGACATTCGGCATACTGTCCTCGACGCAGTCACCATCCGCGGCATTAGGAATCAAAGACCACCTGACGTACAAAGTGTTCACTCTCGATTTGCAGCAACGGGCGTCGACAACAATCTTATCAGTAACTGGCTTGCCTCAAGATCTCTTCAGAGTTGTTGCTTTGCCAGCACCCATGGGAGGCGCTCTACTGGTGGGAGAAAACGGGCTAATACATATTGACCAGTCTGGCAAACCTAATGGCGTCGCAGTAAACGACATGGCAAGACAGATGACTTCTTTCAGCTTAGTTGACCAGTCCGAACTGGCGTTCAGGCTCGAAGGATGTGCCGTTGAGCTGTTGAACGCTGATGCTGGGGAGCTGCTGTTGGTATTGAACGATGGGAGGCTAGCCGTTATATGTTTCCGCATTGACGGCCGTACTGTCTCGGGGATCAGCGTGAAGCTCGTGGGCTCTGAACAAGGCGGCAACCTTGTCAAGAGTCGTGTGTCTTGCATAACAAAAGTGGAGAAGAATATTCTGTTCCTTGGCAGTGAAGATAATGATTCGATCGTTCTCGGCTGGTCTCGGAAGCATGGTCCGGAAAAGAGAAAAAAGTCCCGTTTACTGGATCCAGATCTTGCCTTGGATATGGACGACCTGGACTTTGAGGAGGATGAAGATGACGATTTGTACGGAAACGACTCCGGCGAAGCCAAGCCAGCCCAAGCGACAAATGGCAACTCGAAAACTGGTGAAGCCATCTTCCGCATCCACGATAGATTGCTGAACATTGGGCCTATCCGAGACATTGTCTGCGGCCGTCCCGCATTTGCACCTGATAGCGAAGAAGAGACGCTATCGAAGGGAGTGACGGCTGATTTAGAACTGGCCTGTGCTGTCGGGCGGGGTGCAGCTGGCTCAGTTGCTATCCTCAACAGAAATATTCAACCCAAGGTCATTGGACGATTTGACTTTCCTGAGTCTCGTGGGTTCTGGACCATGCGTGTCAGAAAGCCTCTGCCCAAGTCCTTGGGCATAGGGACAGACGCATCAGGTAGTAACGACTACGACCCTGCTGGGCAGTTTGACAAGTACATGATAGTAGCCAAGGTGGATCTCGATGGTTATGAGACGTCGGACGTCTATGCCTTGACGGCGGCCGGGTTTGAAACACTGAAGGACACCGAGTTTGAGCCAGCCGCTGGATTCACTGTCGAGGCTGGAACCATGGGCAAGCAGACGCGAATTATCCAAGTACTCAAGTCGGAAGTCCGCTGTTACGATGGAGGTGAGCTATGCGAGTTCGATTTTCACTCTGGTTTGAGTGCGCGCATCTAGGCAAGTACAAGCTGACGCCGATGTAGATCTAGGTTTGAGTCAAATCTTGCCCATGCTGGATGAGGAAACCGGTGCTGAGCCGCGAATCACGAGTGCCAGCATCGTCGACCCATATTTGCTGTTGATCCGAGACGACAGCAGCGTTTTGATTGCTCAGATTGACAGCAATAACGAATTGGAGGAGGTGACTAGACCTGATGGAACACTCAAGTCTACCAAGTGGACATCTGGCTGCCTTTACAATGACACACAGCGCATTTTCCAAGCCACGATCCGTGAGCAGCGAGCAGACGAAGCTGCCCGGATCATGATGTTTCTACTCAGCTCAACAGGAGCTTTACACGTACGTCTCTTAGTTCCAACGCAATCGGGGTTCTATTAATTCATTAATCTTCCAATCAGGTCTATTATATTTCAGATTTATCCAAAACGGTATTTGTTGCAGAGGCTCTTACATCCATCCCGCCATTTCTGTCTGCCGACTTTTCGGCTCGTAAAGGAGCAAGTAAAGAAAGTGTGACAGAAATTTTAGTCGCCGATTTAGGCGACGCCATCTCGCAAACACCATATTTGATTGTAGGTCATTTCGTTATCCCGGATACCATCCGAGTCTAATCCATCTCAGGTGCGACATGCTACCGATGACTTGACAATCTATGAGCCAGTGCGATACAACGAAGAGGGGAATAGCGAGCAAACGCTCTCAAACTCTCTGCTGTTTAAAAAGTCAGCAAACTCGTCGCTTGCGATATCCGCGCCTGAAATTCCGGAGGACGAGGCCGAGGAGCCACCTCGGCATGTGCCTCTGCGGAGATGCGCCAATGTTGATGGCTACAGTGCTGTGTTTCTGCCTAATTCCTCTCCCAGCTTTGTCCTAAAGAGCAGCAAGAGTGTCCCACGCGTCATCGGGCTACAAGGTCTGGGTGTACGGGGCATGAGCACATTCAACACTGAGGGCTGCGATCGAGGTTTCATCTACGTGGATACAAAGGGGATCGCCAGAGTGACGCAACTTCCAAGCCACAACAATTTTGCAGAATTGGGCTTATCAGTCAAGAAAATCCCATTGGATATCGATGCGGGCATGATTTCATATCATGATCCTACGGGCACTTATGTAGTCGCATGTACGAAGTTCGAGCCGTTTGAACTGCCGCGAGACGATGACTACCACAAGGAGTGGGCAAAGGAGACCGTCAGCTTTCCGCCAACTATGCCACGGGGCATTCTGAAGCTCATTAACCCGGTTACCTGGACAGTGATTCACACACTGGAGATGGAGCCGTGTGAGTCTATTGAGAGCATGAAGACGCTTCATCTTGAAGTGTCGGAGGAAACTAAGGAGAGGAAAATGCTCGTGGCCGTCGGTTCGGCACTCTCTAAGGGTGAGGACTTGCCAACCAGGGGACGAGTGCAGGTGTTTGACATTGTGACGGTGATCCCGGAGCCAGGCCGGCCAGAGACCAACAAGAAACTGAAGTTGATGGCCAAGGAGGAGATACCCAGAGGAGGCGTCACGGCACTGTCGGAAATCGGAGCGCAGGGACTCATGCTGGTTTCCCAAGGACAAAAGTGCATGGTTCGTGGACTCAAGGAGGACGGCTCGCTGCTGCCTGTGGCATTCTTGGACATGAGCTGCCATGTATCAAGTGTCAAGGAACTTCCGGGGACAGGGCTCTGCGTCATGGCGGATGCCTTCAAGGGCCTGTGGTTCGCAGGATACACAGAAGAACCATACACGTTCAAGGTGCTGGGCAAGAGCAGCGGCAACCTGCCGCTCCTCGTAGCAGATTTCTTGCCCGACGACGAAGACTTGTCCATGGTGGCGGTTGACGCCCAGGGGGACTTGCACGTGCTCGAATTCGACCCGGAGCACCCAAAGTCGCTGCAAGGGCATCTACTCCTGCACCGAACATCATTCTCCGTCACACCAAATTTGCCGACGTCGACGCTCATGCTCCCGCGCACATTCCCCCCCGCGTACCCGGCTCCGCAGGCGACGTCACAACCACAAGCAGCACATGTCCTCCTGCTGGCCTGCGCCTCGGGCCAGCTTGCCGCCCTGGCGCCGCTGGCTGAGTCGACGTACCGACGGCTGCTGTCGGTGACGAACCAGCTCCATCCGGCAGTTGTCCCGCACGGTGGCCTCCATACCAAGGCGCATCGGTATCCCCACGAACACTCGTCTGCGGCGGTGGGCGTGGAGACAACGGCGTCGTCTGGCCGCGCGCTGGTGGACGGCACGGTGCTCGCAAGATGGAGTGAGCTGGGGGCGGCAAAGAAGGCGGATGTTGCGCTGAGGGGGGGCTACGATGGTGCGGCTGATTTGCGGGATGACTTGGAGGCGGTGCTCGGGTGGTCGGGCTTGGCGTACTTTTAGGCTTTGGCAATGAGGACGGGTAATAAATACATTGAAGGGGGAGTCTTGCGGGATGGTAACGGGTCTAGTTTGGCCGTCACGGGCGAAATGTTCATGTCCTGCACGCCATCCGTGGCCCTTGCAGCCGCAAGGATATGTGCAACACCGCACTCATGTACAACTTCTCTATTCACCGGGTCATCACATTACAGCACTTGTAGGAAATAAAACAGTGTTCGTTACTCCAAGCATATGATTTATCAACAGTATACTGCGCAAGTACATGGTCCTCGCGATCACAAGCGTCGATCTGCTGTCATTTCATCTGGTTGTAACTGTGCCTGAGAACGGCTAGGTACGACGCCGCACTATTATACCCGATTGACTCCGTTACGGTCGAGCATAGGCTTGCCTAACCTTGCAAGATCCAGATCATCGTAGAGCCCTTCACCTGTCCTAGCCCTACTCAGCGCACACAGTCCGACCATCAGCTCAACGTCTTTCGACTCCCCCACGAACGGGGAGAAAACCGCGCCGTCAGCGTATGTATATGCACTGCGGGGGATGCCCGGCTGTTGGAGATAACCTCGTATCGGCTTGGTCCATGCCCGCTTGGCCTTGATGTTGGGGAGTTTTCTTGTTTCTCGCAGTAGGCCGCGACGGGAGTTGCCTGTCGTCGTGATGGGCTGGGCGCTTGTACGAATAAGTCGGGGGGAACCTGCGACGTCACCTGGGGAATTTTTGAAAATCACACCACAAATTTTACCACTGACTGTTACGGCTGATTTACCTGCAGAGCTATGTAGAACCTTCGCCGTATCGTGATAAGTGTCCATTTTGCCCCGTCATGAATTTCTGTAACCATTCGGGGTTTGCATTGTACTTCTTCGGAGTGATACACAGATTCTGTGTAGCCCAAGATGTACCACTATTATGGAATTAACAAATTATCCTATTGCATCCAGCATTTGATAATCGATAACTGCGTCTCGTTCGTACCACAGGGTTGGGTGGAAGGGCGTCCAGCTTCATCAATGTGAGGACCACCCACACTCGGAGGAAACTCAGCAAATGTAGAAAGACACTGAAAAGAATACACAAATTTTTGCACAAACGCCATAGATATATACCACTCCCCCTTCCTCATTGCCCATGGTCCTGCCTTGCAAATTTGACGCTCTTTCTGCGCTCCCCTTCGACTGCGTTGATTGTCCGCCCTGGGCTTGAGCTCAGTATTCCTCCACTACTGCCCTTGCTCAGAGCCTCCCGCGCCATGCCCACTGCCTTGCTCTGAGGAACATCGTTGCCATCACTCCGTACACTGCGTTCCATGGGTGCACCCGGACTTGATCGTCGACTGCCGCCTCTGCTGGCTGGGTTCTCTCGGGCCCGTGATGAATCAACTGCTGCCCGCCCTAGCTCGTCTGACCGAGCCGTGGTCGTCTCGCCGCGATATTTGCCGGGAAGGCACGCGTGCCCGCATCCGTCAGACGGACAACACCCATCGCTGTACTTGATGGATGGATCGGCGAGCAATGTCGTCTCCGACGCGCCATGCCACAGATGTAGGCATGAAGCATGGCCACCGTGAGCACAGCCTGGGCAGTACCACCATCGCGAAAGCCACCTCTGGGATTCGAGATCCGACGGAGATGGCGCTATCTCTTCCGGAATGAGAGACGGGCGCTCTGCTTCCCTATGTCCACATATCGAGCACGGCGCCATGATACTTTGACATCGTTCGCACGTCCAGACTGCCTCAGCACCAGCCTGTGGTTCAACTTCTCGAGGTTTGCGGCACGACGAACAGAATAATCCTATTTTACCCGCTTGCTGGGCACCAGAGAATATTGCAGTGTAGTTTTCACCCCAATTCGGCAAGCCGTCTGGCCACCCTTGGAGGCACATGTTGCGAAGAAGGGCTGCTTCGACAAAGAGACTCATCTCCATCAGACGGCGATGATGTTGACGTAGGGTAGCCCTTGCGCGATGGCTGTCAATGACAGAATCGGGCAGAAGCGGCTTCAACAGCATGATAATTGCAGAGGCGTGCAGTGCCGAAGTTTGGGACTCGAAGTCGAGGGCGCGCAGCACAAGCTTGTGTGGGTCGAGAGGCGAGACTGAGGAGACTATCCCTTTGCACTCCTCTGTGCTGAGTGGGTGTGGATATGGGGGATCATGGTTCCAGGGCAGGTAGTCTGTTTCTATGATATGAGGTCTTGGGTCGTGCCTAGGCGACACAGATCTCTTCTTCGTTGGGCTGGCAGCTTGTCCACTTTCAATCCCTGGTATTGAGTTGCCTGGCGACATGTTGAAATCATTACCGTCTGAAGTGAAGGACGCCTGTGAAGGGTAGCTCTCATCTGTTTTCGTCGTTTGTGAAATCATGAAAACCTCCTCTTGGGAGTCACCGGGCCGAACTGGACATCCGCTTCTATCCATCAGTGTCTTTGCCATGACAGGCGAGTCTTGGCTAGATGTACCACTCTCCCTTTCCAGATCGGATTGCTCTCTGATAAGACCAGGACGGGCAAACGCATCTCCACTGGATCCCATTCTCCCCGATTTCTTAGTACCACTCGAGATGGAGAACACTTGGCCAAAGCTTTCGTCGAAATCATGCCCAACAGTCCTTCCGCTGTAGGGGAGCCCTTTGTTGCTGTTTCGCGGACCTGTCACGGGTACATCGATGGCTTTGGCCAGCACTTCAATATCATAAAACGCATTTCTCTCAGTGTGTGAAGCATCAGACTTGTCTGTCGCACCACTCCCTACGGACACCGGCTCTGGTTGAAGCCGCTTCATCGGATTTTGGGACTCTTTGAAAGACCCATGAGCAGCAGGTCCCAGACTGAGGCTTTCAAGCTCCATGGTAGGTGACAAGCGTTTGCCATGTGCATGCGGCCCGCCATCGAGACCAAATCCACTTGCGTTACTGTCGGCTGGTCGAGCCAACGGAGTAGGTACATTCGATGTGCTTTCGATTTCTTCTGAAAGTAATGAGCGGATGGGATGTAAGCGGCTGTCGGCACTACTTCTTTGTTCTGAAGGATGCCGAGGGGTGTCCTCCCCATCGGCATTTGTCTCTGAGAGCTTTGACCGGTCCAGCCGTCTGGACCCGTCGTCCAGATGCACTTTCTGAAACTGCCCAACGCGAACCTCGAAGTGGTACTGTGCTCGACGCTTCAAAAGGATTTTCATGGCATAAGCCAAAATGCGCCAAGTTTGCGCCAATCGATACAGGTTCGCTGCCTCGGAGGCTTTGGCGAATTGCTCCATAATGTCTCCGACACGTTCAACCATACATCTCCCGGCTTCGACATACGGAAGACCCGACTTCAGCGTCTCCAGATATGCACTCGACATGAATCCGTATACCTGCACCGGCACCGCAGCGGGTATGTGCCCAACAGACATGGCCTGCTGGGGCTTAAATATTCCTGTGACGTTGATCGATTGCTCAAGTCCTAGGTTTTGCTTTGAGTCATCAGGGAACGATGATACCCCAGATGGTGGCGTCGTGCTCAATGGCACGCTGGCTCGCGCACTGAGTCGTCTCTTTCGGCTGACTCTTCGACGAGGACCGAGAAAGCTGCCCAACACATCATCCTCTGAGTCGCTTCGACTCAGGCTTAACCCAGCATTGTCAGGGTTCGGGCCATACGTAGCCCGATGAATGATATTAGCTTGGTGGGAGGTGTGCAATTGTGACCGATATGAGTTTGGTCGCTCGTCGAGAAACAAAAAAGCATCACCTCTCGACGAAAATGCCATGGCAGAGGTAGACTGCCGATCAACAAGCTTGCGGGCAAAGGCTACATCCCGCTGGTGGAAGGCTCCATCCTGCCCAACAGTCCACAACATATCCTGGTCTTGCCACCCAAGCGCTGCTGGGTTTGTCTCAAAGCTTTCAATCTCTTTATAAGGCATAGTTGGCCTGGCGAAGTCCCAAATGTGAATAGTAGAGGTGCCATACTTGCGAGAGCCAGACTCGCCATAAGTAACAGCTACTTGGGCTACCCTTCTTGCTTGAGCGCTGGCAGACCAGAGGCCAGGACGCCAAGCAATGGCGGTGATGGGTGCAGGGGCGAAAATTGTCCATTTTGCCTTCTGTCGCTTATCTGCCGTATCGCTGAGATCCCAAATATGCATTCTGGCATCCCATCCAGCACTGAGAATATGGGTTCCATCGGGGTGCCACGCAATAGTCGAGCAGGACTTGTCGTGGGCATTGATTCTAAGAACCGGTCTCGAGGGTTGTCGAACATCCCACTTCATAACCACGCCGCTCTCTGTACAACAGGCCATCTCGTGACCCTGTTTCGGGGACCACTTGACCTGCTTGATAGGATCAATACATCGCAGAGGCGCAAACCGCTGTCGAAATGTGACGCCATGTCGTGCAGGTGTCGTGGTATTGGAATCAAATACTCTGGCGGTCCCATCTTGCCCGCCGGTTAATAACCAAGACTGCAAGTGTGGGTTGATGTCCAAACTATTCATCTGACGAGAATCTTCGTGCATCAGAATGTATTCAAGAGGCTCAGCTTCACCAGCACCAAGTCTGGTCAGATCGTAAGAGAAGACTTTGCCACTACCGCATGCCGTATAAATATGAGAGCCACTGTGCCACTTGACGTCACGAATATTGAGCTGATCTGCGACGACATTTGGGCGAGCCCCGGTCGATTGTCGTGTTGTGATGGCCGCTCGAACATCGATGCCATCGTTGAAGATAAAACTAGGACTTGCAGGGTCGTCTAGCACCACGGTCTTGAGGATATGGGGACCGCCGAGGATCACGGCGCGTCGATCGGATGAGACGTCGAAGCAGGAGATCGGGGCACCCGCTGCATAAGTGGCATCTTGAGACTTGGAAGGACGAAAAGACGTGGGGATTGGGGTGGCCGTGCCAGCGATAGAGGATAGATCGCCAGCCGCAGAATCCGGAGCCGTCTTCCCAAGGAGCTTTCGCATAATCTTAGACTCGCGACTGTACATGGCGGCGGCAGCGGTAGAGGCACACTACATGCGCCATTTGGGCGGACCATTCGACGATATTGTGATCACATCTAAAGCAGCGAGCAGTTCGAAAGTTCGGATGATCGCCTTTGTATACGAGCCAGCTCTCGTGTCCCGTTGTCATGAGAATGGAACGTTGAAGAGCGTCAGTACTGCACCAAGGAGATACGTCTGGTATTATTGGTAATGAAAGGAAGGAGCATACCAACTTGAGCCTCCAACTACTCCGTAACCGGAAGGTGCTAATAACATCCAGTGCCCCACTCATACGCACGCGCACACAAACCAATGGATGTCATTTCGTAGTTTCTAGCTCATCACTCGCTCACTGCTTGTATTTTCTTCCATGTTTTGTTTTCAAGGTATAATGCCAACCACGTCCTTCCGCTCGTCGTTGCATTGAGTGGGGGGCATGGCGGCGTGTGACGTAGCTTTTCAAGTAGGCTCGTCTTGCCGAAAGGCAAAGTCGCAAATTCAACCTCATGTATTACGGAGGACGCTACCTACCTAAAGGAACTCATCACGCCTGCGTAAAGTACCGACGCCAGGTGCAGGTCCTCTTCCTCTCCTTTCGAATTCTGGCCACCAATATCAATCATTGTACGGAGTACGGAGTATTCTTCTTCAAGCAAATGTGGACAGAGACAAATCTGCGGCTGCGTTCGTCAAAACCGGGAGTCTTCAGCGTATCCTCGCGTCTGCTGGCACCGATTCGAACGAGTTTTCGCCTATGGAGCGGCCTTCATGGGTGCCTGACTGGACTACCCTTGGAGTCATTTGACCATTGGGCCATTGTACTATTGAACTTGTCCGACATGCGCAGGATAAAGTCATCGGGGTTACCCCAGTTTCCAACATAGAGGACCAACTGGAAGGGAAGAAGAAAAAGCAACGGAAACATGATCCAGAATCAGCAGATGAGATTGTGAACCCCGTCGACACAAACAGTGAACCCTCAGTATTTGATCCTCCTAGATAGGAACAACTGTCTAGAATGTTGATCTCTCACCAGTACAACAAGACGCAGCAGTCCCTTCATACACAACCGCAGAGTCAGAACAGAAGAAGGACAAGGCTCCAAGGCTTTATAATGCGGGATACGATTTGGAGTTGGTCTTCAGCGACGACGCATTTGGAGGACAACTCACCGTTAGAGCCACGCATATGTTCATGACAGAGAGCTGGTGGAGAGTGCTGCTAAGAACTACGTGGACATTTGCCTCATTTTAGCGTGTCGTGGGTGTGCGAGGTGGTCATGGCAGGTTTCGTATGGCGTGGTAGTCTTTGCATCTGGCAGAGTGGTGACTTGGGAGCACGTAAGAACGCTATTTTGCATGAATTTCCTCATTGTGTTCCCGATTATAGGTCCAAATAGCTATGCAAAAACGCGTCTTCAGGAGCCTGGTCTTGACGCAACTGCCAACATGGCGTGGGCACCCGTGGCATTTCTATGCTCCCTTCATCCTGATTCAAGTCAGCAAGAGTCCAACCACGACGTCGATTGAATTCACTATACCTAATCTTGATTATTGCACACGCCGACGTTGCTCAATGTCATCAGAACCGGCACATCGGCCACCAGATCTCACATCTTGTCCTCTTTCCATTGCTTTTCCAACATAGAGCTCCCGTTTCTCACTCATTTGCGTCCTTTGGCGCGGGACTCCTGCTTCTGCTTCGTTGTTTTCTACCGCCACTTGGTCTACCGCCTCCTCGCCCAGACTTGCCGGGTGGGGGTCGCACAAATGCAAAGTCCACCACAATAGTCTGATCTAGGAATTTGGTGTCGTGGGCGCCGTCAATAGCTGCCCGGGCCTCTTCCAGGGTGGCATATTCGATCAAGGCATAGCCCTATATTTGAAGGATCATTTAGTTTTACCGTCTTTATTCTTTTGCTCGCCGCGTCCTTGTCTCTTGTCCCCCGTTCCACCTGCCCCCATCAACGTGCAGCAACTTACCTTGACATAACCGCTCCTTCGGTCCAAGTTCAAATGTAAATTTTTGATCTCCCCATAGTCTCCGAATTTATCTTGGATAGTCTCCTCATCGGCCTCTTCATGCACATTGGTGACAACGATGATCCAGCCTTCGATAGACCGCACGGCCGTGGCTTTTGCATGCGTTTGCATTTCGGATTCGTTGCGAGGAGGGGGCGACGCTCGATCGACGTCCATTTCCACGTCTGCCATGATGAAGGTTCTGGGTGCCTGGCCAGGTCGATAAATAAGAGGCGGAATTAGGTTATTTGTTCAGGTATTTTGGAGAGGTCAGTATCCTCAGCTGGTGAGCTTTGGGCTGGATGAACGAGGGCCGGTTTCAGTCACGTGACTTCGGTATCGGCGTAATGTCTCATTGCTGTTGTGAATTATTTGGATTTTATGATATTCTATATCTACATACGGCACGATTTAGTTTCAATGAACTACAGGTGGTATGGGTCTAAGCAGTCGTGGGTCAATAGTCGCAGTAGGTATCAACACACAAACACTAGAGCAAACCGGTCAACTTTCAGGATTTTCTTCACCAAATTCGTAGACGTTGTTAATTTCAAGGCCATTAATTTGTTGCCGCACACATCACGTAGTCTGGGCGTAGAGAGGGTAATCTTTGTGGATGATGTTGACTGACGAAGGACACCGGACGCCGAGTTAAGCCATCTCGCTTCGTCGCACCCCGTCACACTCAAGATGCACATCAGCGTATCCATCAACCTGACTTAATGCAATATTTCTCCCTCCAATTTTTGATGCGTAGCCCTTTCGAAATGGTGTTCCGCCGAACTATCCCCAATGAAATTTACCCCATCCTATTACTGGTTCCTTTACGAGCCGGGGTTGGGATTCATCTGTAGCATGGAAGTCAGCTCGCCGTGTTCTGTTGTAAACAGTGTCGCGCAGATTCCGTTGCCTGCACACCTTTCTCTTGCCACCAGTGAGGGTGACGTTGACGAATCGTCGGGTGTATTTGATGCGCTTGAGAGCACGGCCCTTGGGGGTCTTGGCCTTCTCCTGGGGCTCAACCTATTGATGCGAGGGAAAAAAATATATCGAGTCAGTCCATCGGTGTTTCGCAGTCTGAAGTTGAAATCGATGGGGGGGGAGAGTTCGGATGGGTGTTCGTACTTTGGGGGTCTGAGACTTGACCTTGCCTATAAATTTTTGAGTCAGAATAAGTTTTGAATCGTGGTATTACATATCGGAGCAAGTTTTACATACCTGCACGGGCAAGAGATCCGTGAACTTTACCCATTGTGATGGATTTTTTTTGGGCGATGATGTGAATGAGTGAATCAGTCAGCTGAGAGAAACGCACCCAAGAAGTTTTGGTGGAATTTGGCAAATGGCTATTGTGTGGGAGGCGACACTCACGTGAGTGGTTCCAGCCCAGCGGCCTTGTCGGAAAAACATTCATACGCACTAAATGAACTCTGTTCCGTTACGTAAGCCGATTCCTCCAGTCCCACCTCGCATCCATCACAATTTCACAAGACAGTTCAGAATTGTCACGGCATTTTTACCAAGGCTTGGCGACAACTCCTTACGTTTCTTTTGGGAGCTTATTATTCCATGGCTGTCTGCCGCCAGGAAAAAGCTGGGCGAGCGTGAGGAGGTATCTGAGACCTGCTAATCTTCGTGCACTTAACGCGCCACAAAACTTTTGAAATGGTCGGGTGAGATGTGAACTCTGCCCCTGGGGGGTTTCTTTCTTTCTTTCTTTCTTTCTAAGCTGCAACGACCCCCTGTAACTTGCATCGTAATACTTTACGCCCAACCTCCCCTGACCTTCCTATGAATAGGAACGCTAACGAGAGCGCTAACCAGCTAAGTTAAGTTCTAGAGGGGTCCAGTACAGAGGGTCGGCTAAATCAACAGCATTTGGTTATGTTGGGAGCCACTTGGCCCAGCATTGTATATCCGTACTGGCAGAACGAGTGGAGTGAGTGCGGCTAGCGGTGATCTGCACCTAGGAACTAATCTTGAGGCTACTATCTAAGCTGGAACTCGGCCCAGCTTCGAAAATATCACCCGACAGCACCCGAAAGGTTAGAGACTTACGGAATTAGGGGGCCTACCGACGACGATGGCGATAACGATAGCCACAACACTAGCGCCTGCGCCAGCACTTGCGACGTTAGCACTTCTACCGCGACACTTCCCAAAGACATACAGCACAGAAGTACACAACGTTGCAGGTGGACCGAGCACGAGGAGGACCTCCTTAGGTAACTGAAGAGTGCTCAGGAGAACGTGAGTTTGCATGCTATCAGACCTAATTATCTCCTGCAAATTAGGCCGTGTAGAGAACAGGGTAAAGTATCACCAGGTTATTATTATGTTTGCAGGAGAACAAGAGGAAAACGCGATGGGAGAATAGGCGGTTGGCTGCTAACTTCGCTTGGCGCTGGAAACCCTGTCTCTATCTGCTTACACGTTCTTGCCCTTTCTCCGCTCTTGGTATTCAAGGCCGTTGAGTGGGTCACAGATGCGGGGTGCCTTCTCCAGCGCATCCGAAGGGCCCGTCCACCACCTGCAGTGCTGTTAAGCCCGGTTAGGCCCGACCGCTAGAAAACACCCCCTGGAAAAGCTCAATACTGCGGATGTTTATAGGGGCCAAAAAAGCAACGATGAGAAATATTAGTTTGAGAATTTTTTTGCTTTCGAGGTCCGTTTTCGAGTTCTGTTTTTCCTGATCTGCTAGGTACGACGCGCTAATGCTATCAATATGATGGGCTGCTGGTCTCAGGTGGTCATCTGAATCCCTGAAACAGTTACGACAGGAAATACTCGCCGCCATGGATGTATTTCAACAAACGACGGAACCCCGTCAGCTGAAAATGCCACTCCTGTATTAACAGTCATCCAAAGGGCCAAAATAATCCTCCTCCTTCTTGAGATTGTTCCTCTGCTGGGCCAAAGTATTCCTCCTCCTCCTTGAGATAGTCCTTCTGCTCCTGTTGTTTCCCCGCTAAAAGCACTTTTCTATCATCATTCTACATGAATAGCGCGAGTTTTCGTGAAATTATTTCACCGTACTTCTCCATTTGTTTCGATGTAAACGGTCGGAATCCAACCAGCTGGTAGCTAATAAAGGACCAGTAGACGTTAAAAACATACTCCGGGCGGAGTAGGGCGCATACCATCAACGTATGACACCAGCCTTTCCGTCTAAGCCATTCATCGGAAAGGAAAGGGGGGCTTTGAAGCCCCAAAGCTTTCTCCTGATCTCGCACTATGTCGCAAAGGATGCTGACTTGGTCGTTGTAGAGTATCTGGCTACTGCACAAAAATTCGATGGGTCGACCATTTAACCAGGGAGGGAGAACGAGGAACTGCAATGGCATGACGCTGCTCCATTCCCAGTCGAGTACCGCCACTAAATTGAAGTCATCATCCCACAAGAGGTTCTGAATGCCTAGGTCACCGTGAACCAAGACAAATGGACCAGAATCCAGAGCTGGATCGAGCCATGACTCCATTACAAACCTTCTGAAGTGGTGCGAGGCGTATAAAGTACGCTCACCACGGATGTCAATCAAAGAATTCTTCGCCTTGTCAAGCAGATTGTCTCCCAGCCAGAGAAGTGCATCCACGTACTCCTTTGATGTTTTGAACGTTGTATGCCCGGGAAACTTTGTAT
Organism: Atkinsonella texensis; assembly: GCA_001008035.1. NCBI lineage: Eukaryota > Fungi > Ascomycota > Sordariomycetes > Hypocreales > Clavicipitaceae > Atkinsonella > Atkinsonella texensis. The sequence continues at coordinate 117,736 of KQ061755.1, forward strand.
CAGGCGCCAAACCTTCGCGTTGCTGGAGAAGAATTTCGATACATAGTGGCCGATGGCGAACACGGATAGCGTGGTCATCATCCCCTTTTGGCAGGCCAAGAGCACCGATCTCGGAGAATTCCAGCCGCCGAAATTGAATGTAGACCTGGGCCAGATTCTCGTACATTTTCACTATGGCTCTGGTGGGCTTCATGGACATTGAGCACCAGACATCAAAGTCCTTCACGAAGCCGAGTTACCTGAGGTTTTTCCCTTCTATATAGTCCATGATGATAAACGCCATCTTGATAGGACAATTTTCGGCGGAGGAATGCGCCCGTATCGAAGGGACAAGTATCGTGGTGTTGGCTGCTACGTATCTACGGCGTTGTCAGGGGAATCCTTTTGATACGTACCTCAGAAAACTCACTTCATCGTGGCGATCTCTACATCAATCTTCTCATCTACCCAAGGAATTTTTTCGCGATTAGGAATTCTCACGACCCAGCAGTCAGGCACCCCATCAGAGCCCGGCGTCCCGAATTGTACAAAGAAGCAGACGTTGAAGCTGCCATGCTTGACGGGTTGAAATATGTGGCAGGGTTCATTATTGTGGTGGTACGATGAAGCAAGCTTGAGAATCTCACTCTGGTCTATTGATGTAATGAAGCGTTGCCGTGCTGCGTCGGCTTTTGTGTCGAGGATTAAATCCCTCATCCTTAATGATGAGTGCCGAATGCCGGATGAGAGAGGACGGTGTTTGTTATACTTCAGAATGACATTCCACAAATAGAGATGGCTAGCAAATGTCGCCGCCTGAACTTTCAGGCCGCAGTGATCACGTCCCATGGCTTTATCCCCAATCACAGATCCTAGATGGTTTGATAGAACACTAACAACTAACCGGACACATACCCTGCGGTACCCGCTTATCTAGTTCGGGCATGAGGGTCGCACTTTCCACTTGCAACTTCTGGATTCAGTTTCAACGCCTTGCCACAAACCTGACATAATAGTAGAGGCACGCTGGTAGTGCTGAATAGACCACTCAAGTTGTGCAAGTCCGCTGTCCAACTACTCCCGTCGCGGCTATAACTCGAATCGATGCATCGCTTCACTTCCCTCAAACCATTCCTATGCCATTTCCACTTCAGGTGTAGCCCGTGCGTGCTTGATGGTCGTGGGCGTGGTGTTACATGGCGGCCGGACCCTAGATTCAGCGATGTTGACGTCATAGGGACTCCTTTTCACTTTAATCACGATTCACGATTCACGATTCACGTATCACGATTGTTATGTATAAGACCCTTCATGCTCACATTCCGAGCATCTGCACTCATAATGTCGAACATCGTCTTACTTCTAGCTCAGCAAGTAGGACCATCTGTGTGATGTGCGCTCATTGATACATACACACTGAGCATTGATTTACCACAGCGTTAATGAATATGGCTCACGCAGCCATGCCCAGGAAACCCCAGTAACACGGCCCGCTATTACTCCACACAATATCATTCGCGAGCGATTGCTCCATCACCTTCCCAACTACACAGGCCCTTACAATGTTGGCTATATGGATGTTGAGCTTCCCGTTCGTAATTCAGGGCCCGTCTCGAATCTGAAGCGTTCTGGGAAACCGGTCCTGCGTCTGGACACAGTCTTGATGGGAATATACTATCCCTGCGATGTGCAGAAAACGATCGATGCCGCTGGAGGCGTGCACAAACTTGGACGTGTGAACTGGATGCCTGGTCCAAGGATAGCCACAATTGGCCGAATACTGGGCAAACAAGGCATTATGGGAGGATCTCTCTCCTAAAAAAGGTGATTATGGAAAGGAGCGCGTGACATATGGAAGACCGACCTTCCCAGTCATTATTTTCAGTCATGGGCTTGGAGGTTCTCGACTTTGCTACAGCACTATTTGTGGTGAACTGGCAAGTTTTGGCTTCGTTGTAATTGCGGTCGAGCACAGAGACGGAAGCGGCGCGAGGACTCTTGTCAACCTGCCGGAGAAAGTTGATGCAGCTGCAATCGAGTCCTGCACAGCAGAAATCGTATCCAGAAACGAGGACCATGACTCTAGAGCTGGAAACAAAAAGGTGCAGCGAAAGGAGCAAAGAGGTGTCAATTCGTACTATATCATGGACTACATCCTTCCGAAAGATAACGCCCAAGATACGTCTCCACATAACCCACGTGGTGTCGACAGCACGCTGCGCACGGCACAGCTTGAACTGCGGCTTGAAGAGATCAAGGAGGCGTACTATATCCTGGATTTGATCAACGAGGGCAAGGGTGATGAGGTTGCACAGCTGAATCTGAGAAAGAAGGAAAACATTGGCTCCAGCTCTCTGGGACTGACAGGAACCTCGTGGGACAGCTGGAAAGGAAGCATGTTCCTAGACAAGGTGACAGCTATGGGACACTCATTTGGAGGCGCCACGACTGTACAACTGTGCCGCGATCGATCACTCACATGGTTGGGGCAAGGAGTCATTCTTGATGCTTGGGGTCAAGACACGCCTTTACGAGGAGACGACCCCGAGAATATTGTATCCAAGCCAATCATAGCTATCTCGTCAGAGGCTTTTATGCATTGGCAAGAAAACTTTGACCGCGTCGTGGGCTCCACACATCTCGCCATGACAGACTTTGCCGTCCTGTATCCTCAGTGGATGTCTTTCTTCATGAAGTCCATGGTCAATCCTCTTCGTGCGTGTTACTTAACCACAATGACTTCGCTCGAGTTTCTGAGCTTGACATTGCCCCGTGAGCATATCAAGCATCAGACCTGGGTCAACGAAGACTTGCTCTTCACAGCAGAGGCTCCATCTGAACCGAGGGAGGCTCTACGAGAAGATCACGCCCCGGATGACAAATGGGTAGCAGTGCAACTCAAGATTCCGAACGAGTTTCCAGTCGTTTCAAGGCATGGTGCAGGCAGGTGTGGAGGACTCTCACATGCGCAGCTGTTGAAGGCGACAAGCTTGGAGGAGCTGGAGAAGCGGGATTGCATGACTATACCGAACAGGACGAGCTGTGAACGCATATAAGCCCCAAGATATCCGAGGTGGAAAGGCTCAAAAGTTTCTAAAAGGAAATACGAAACACTCATTGCCGAAGCGGGGTCTGCTACGTTTTGCTTTATACCAGATTCCCTGGACTGGTAGCGTATTTTGATATCCTATGGACCTGCAGGAAGTATAACGTTGCATTTGTTATGAGTGATGAAGAGGAGTATGGCGCACGTGGAGGGTCTTTGTTTGAAGTGGTTGCATATAAACCTAGACGACTTGATAGCAGAATGACGTTGCCATATGCATCACTATTCGGTCAGGTCCTTACCTTATTGAGGAAGTCGGCGTAGGGAATGAATGTTTGTGCATATGTGTTCCCACTGTACCCCATATCGGTAGAAGAGGTGCCTGGTGCATACATGGCAGTATGTCTCGCGTCATGCTTGCGTTGTGTTGCCACACATGCTTGAATAATGCGAGGCAACCGATAAGTTTTTGATGCGATGCTGACGGTGAGTGGATCAAGCTCAAGCCAACAAGCAAGTGAACGAGCGTCGGTAATTCTCTTGGGGGGACGCTATGACACCAGCTGACACACATCTAACACGATGCAGGATGGTTTCTGGCCCGAAGCCGAATGATTTTGTTTAAAAAAAGAAAAGACGAAAAGTAAAAAGAAAAAACTTGAGTCATAGTCCTGAAACAGAACCTCATCCCGTGACTGTACTACGTCAAATTTTGTACATTCATGTGTATGAGCGTATATTGCTTCTTGTGACGTGGTGCATATGAGGCTGGGGAATGGGAGGCGCCTGGTGGTTGCGTTCAAATCAAGGCCTCGCCTCACCAGTTGTAGAAAGCAGGAGGCGGGAAGTCCTAGACTGCAGATGAAGGATTGGACCAGTAACTAATATGCCATGAAGGGTATTTTGTGAGTTCGCGGGGATAGGGACATTTGCATCTCGGCTTTCGCAGGTGATTCTTCGTCATCTTGATTTCATCGCATCAGCACCAGGCACTTTAGTTTACGTGTAAATCTCACGATGATAGACGTTGGAGTCCCTGCTACCGTCGGTGCTTGGACGTACCTTAATGTATCAGAGCCAACCAGATTGACAGTAATAGATCCTGCGGCCACAGGCGGGAGCACCGTGACCTCAAAAGCTATTTACGGACGCGGCCCCACATCGCTGTCCAGTTGGGGGGGGGGGAAGGGGGGACGAGGGACGAGCGTTCGCAGTGGCATGCGGGTGACAGTTTAATCGGACCCTCGCTGCTTGCTCCCTCCGTTGCTAGTGCTGAGGGTCCGGATTAATCTGTCAATACGGAGTAGTCAGCGTGGATTCAAGCGGAGAATTCAAAGATACATGGATCCCTACCTGACCGGATTCATAAAGCGAGCTGAACGACCGGGACGGGGGGGGGGGTTTTATTCCCCCTACTTCACTGATGCCGAAAGGGTCCAATCTCGAGCTACTTTATACCACACCATGACTGTAAGAGGCTAGAAGTACCGTATTATCTTAGTTAGGCACAGGTAAGTAACTGGTAACTGTACACGGGGCGCTGTGGAGTCACGACCCCCCCGTGTGGGGCGTCGGGGAGAGCTGGGATGGTTACTGGTGTCTACTCACTCGGGGACTCTTTAACGAAGACCTCACAGCCGCCGGCGGCGCGACGGCAACGTCTCGATTAAAAAGTCTCCCACATGCTGCCGTAAAGTCTGCAATAATATGTCTGGCTGATGGCGATCTGTGCGCCCCACCACATTTCGTATTTGCGTGCAACGGAGGGAAGGGGGGTGCGCGGCATTTCCCTGGTTTGTCTTGGCTGATGCGGAGCAGCAAGCCTGATGGCTTCTAGGCCTGAAGTTGCGCAGCAGCAGGATGGGATGCTCTATGGCCAAATGGAGTCTGTGCGTAACGCGGCGTCCTGCTGGAGTCGATATCTCCAGCGCGATGGATCGATGTGACGATCGGGCAAGTGATGCAGACAGTTTCCCCAGCTTGACTTGGGCTGGGCTGTTGCGGCGGACTGCGATCGGAGGTTTTTCGCCCATTGGCCGTGATGTTGAAGCTGAGTTCAGCTGAAGCTCAGATGAGTGAGGATGCGCAGAACGCAACATTTATTTGCACGTTGGGCAGAGCAGATCCAACGTCTGTCTGGCTCGGCAAATCCTCGTCAAACATGGTGCATTGCCGTGTGCATACATCTCTTATCCCCCATACTTGTTCGTGCTTTGCTCTGTACGGAGAAATTCATCTGATAACTGATGTATGACCGAGTATGTGCATTATTCTGGTCTGATCCCGTCCAGACTCCAGGCACAGTGTGACCGTCCTGTATGTAGCCTCCCTTCTGGTCCCAGGATACCCCCGAACCTGGAAGTTTCTCGTATTCAGAATGGTGCGATCGTGCCGGATCTTCAGACCGGGCCAAGTAAAGAAGCGCCCTACTACTGCACGGCTGACGCAACTTGGCCCCAATTAGCCCTCATGCAGCCCGTGAATTTTTCGGGCTGGATACATAATGTGGACGGTCTCATTCGAGGCCTTGCTTCATGTATTCCTGTTTCTTGCTCTCGATCTTTTCCTTTCCTTTGCCCTACTTGCTTGCTGCGGTGTTCGACCGACCGACTCACAGCTGGTCGCAACCTTGGCAGACTCGCTCGCTTATTACCTTGCAGCTGGCAACGACGTCACACACGACAAGCCGCATTTTAATACCGTCATCTCCATTTCCCTCCCTCCCCTTTTCCGACCTTGGAATTAATCTAGACTCTTCCATGCAAAATTTTGCTTCGAATCTGCTTCTTGTCTGATACCCCACCGCTCGAGGTCTTTTATCAACCAGCGAGGGGCCAACCACCACAGTGCAGGCGGCAGGTGTCTTTTTTGTATGTGCAGATGCATGGACGAGAGGCCGATCCGGGGGTGTTGTCGCAGACCAGCCATCTGGAATCGAAAAACCTTACGAGTATATAGACTAACCGGTAATGCCACAGTCGCCAAAGCCTCGACTTGCCTGTTCGTCCATTTTCTTCCCGGATAGCCAGCGAACAGCGTCAAAAAATATACTTTGTGGCCATAAAGCCACCTTGGTCCGCGCAGATCCCTCCGATCGAAGCCGCAAAGCAGCAGTTTGATTAGTCTGGCCTCCGTCGCTAGCAGCCCAACCACCAAAAACATCCCGCCATGACGGATACTAAGAAGCGGTCAGGCCGCTCGAGCAGCCTACAACGTATGTTGGATTTGGAGAAGCAATTCAGAGTAAGCATCAGCCCATATTTGCTATTTTTGACTTTACGTTCATTGCTTTTTAAAAAATAAAAAAATAAATTTGCCAAGCATCGTACTGGCCTGCTCAATTGCTCGCTCGACAGCTGTTGAAAGATAACGTTGGCTTACATTCCTGCCCCGCCCACAGTTTGAACAACTCAATCCAGGGTCAAACTTAAAGTCTCAAACGACTTCCGCATTCGGAACAAACCACAGGGCTTCTCTGGATCCCTCCAGCATTTATGCCCGTCGCATGAAGGGTAATGCCCCGAAATCGAATCGGCGCAAGGGTGACGGTCGCCGCGATACATTTCTTCCTCCGAAACTCTCTGCTCCTATACTTAACACCCGCCCTCCTCTTGCAATGAGCAGGTCAGACTTGTTCATGGATAGAGGGCGCGACTTTCACCCACGTGATGCACCCAACTTAATTAAAACAACGCCTGATGAAATGTGTACAAAGGCAGTAGCTTTCGAATTTCCTCCAAAAGAAGTTGCACAGTGCCACTCACCCAGCTGGGAGTCATATGAACGACGCAAGAACGAGAAAAAAATGGAGAAGGAGCGCGAAGGGTCCAAGGAGCACATAAAAAAATTGACCAAGAAACCACCGCCACCAAGCTTACCGGCGTCACTTCAGCGGGCGATGTCCGCCGAGGCAGAGGCTACTAGAGGACGTGGACGCGAGAGAGCGGTAGAGAAGGGGACGAGTAAGGATGCCAAACCTGCTCGAAAAGCTCGCAGCAGATCAGGTTCGTTTGTGACCATGCTCAGAGCTCCGTTTGAGTTTCGACGCTCGTCTCATGACCAGGGAAACGATTCAACATTCATTGGTGGCATTAAGCTAGAGCTTCAGCGTCATGCTGCTCAGCAACAAAACCTGGATACCAATGCCGTCGAAGATGAATCGAATATTCACCCTGCTCTTCGCAAAAGTAACCAGGATCCAAAATTGTCTGGGTCTTTGCAATCACCGCCGTCACAAAGACCAGGTACTTCCAGTGGGCAGGATCAGCAACGCCGATACCCGCCAATATCCAGAGGAAACAATCATCATCATCAGAGAAAAGTATCTCTCACTCTGCTAACCGCACCAGCAGTTCCTGACGTCGGCAAAGTTGATATATGGCGTACTAAAGTTGGCCTCAAATCCAGCTCGTGGTCTCCATCGCGAGTGGGCGATGAACAAGTAGCACAGCCCAGTCAATCTACTGATAGCTCAAAAGGGTGTAAGCAACAGACCAACTCATCTCAAGTTGTCCAGGGGCCCAGGGATCAGCCTAAATCACCGAATTTCTCACAACCAAAACCCTTCCACATTGCATTTGCGGCAGGTCCTTCGACCCCATCTACCACGTCAAATCCATCAGTTCCTTCCGTAGATGCCGAACCGAAGAAGCAGCTCAAGAACAAGCCCTCACAGTACAACAGTAACAATGAGTCTGTGTCGTCCAACTCATCTGCCACAACTGGATACAAGACTGCTCCCTCCTCGCCGCCTCCTCCAGAACCACCTCGACGAAGCCCAAAACGAAGTTCAGCATTGAGCTTGGATGAGGCTGTACCACCGGTGCCAGCCTTGAACTTGCAATACGCTGGTGCTCAAGCTTCCCCAAAGGAAGTGAATTCATACACTCGAAGGTCATTCCCTCTGTATAAGAGTGTGAACCCTAAAAGTTCACAAGCGAAGGATGAGAAAAGTATGAGAACAAGCGGTTCTTCCAGTCAATTCTCCCCATATCTACCGTCCCCTAGCCACAATGGACACCTGCCGACCAGCTCTTCGGATGATTCTTGCCCCGAGGACTTCCAATCCATCTCGGCAGCCAGCACACCTGCGACATCCCGGCCTCAATCTGAGTGCAAAATGTCGTCGTCCCCCAGCAAGGAAGATGCAGCTGTCAACAAGGCTCGCTTCAGCACAACCTACCCGATTCAAAGTGCATATAATTCCGAGGACGAGGGGGGAGTCGACCCCATCCAGGCCGCCGCGGAAAAAGTCCTCGCTGTTTTTAACGAGATTCCAGTACAAAGATGCGGTCTCCGCCGACGGTGCAATTCTCAGTCCAGTCTCGCAACAGACTTTAGTTTTGACCAATCTGCCACAGAGCGACCACTCAACATTCAATCCAAGAAAACGTCCTCTGGGACATCCATGGATGCTTCTGGGGCCGCTTCTTGTCTTGAAAAAGTCTGGGAACAACCTTCTGCTGCTGCACCAAAACTGATGCACAAACAACGATTTGGCCCTTCAGCTTTCTTCGCTGCACTAGACAACAGCTCCGATGCGGATAGGGATAGCCCTAAACCTGCACTTGCAGTTTCTACTGCATCCAGCCGCCATCTCCGTCACAAGTCTACGCCTCAGTTTGCGACCTCGGACCTCGTTTCTGTTTCCAAGACCTTCGTCGAGTGTTGTTCCTGCAAGCACTACCACGACATGCCTAAGAACTTGTACGAAGCCATGCCTGATCCCAAGGGCGTCCTTGGTACGCCCGACAAGTGCCGTTTCGCAGGTGCTCTGTCCATGACTGTGCGATGTTCCTGGTGCAAGCATGAGATGAGCGCTCACTGCTGCCCAGCATTCGCCACTCTGGTGCATATCCAAGAACGAATCCGCTGAAACCTTGATTTACTTTTCTGTACTCCACAAGCTTGCAGAGGTCAAAGTAAGTCGCGGGCCCTTCATATACTCATAATACATTTAATAGTGTAAGGTGGAGAAGGATGTATACTGGACTTTCATTAAAAACTGTCATCACGAGAGTACAATTAGCTTATTGTTGGTTCTTTTTTGCCTTTGCTTTGTGCTAAATGCACTGCTTACGAGCTCACGACTTTTCATGAAGGGTTTGACATTGGCCATGGTTGTATACCCTGTGAGTAGGAAGTATAATTATATTGACAAACACAATGACAATTAAATAAGCGAATCACGGAATTCTTGAATTGTCGGTTAACCCGAATTAATGTCTGGGACTTTTTTTAAGAGTAGTGAAAGACACTATGCACGCGCGGCGTCGTAGCCGAGTTTCAGCCTCTCGCAGACTGCATACCTTCCCGAGTTGAAAAGCAAAAGATTCGAGTTAACACATTGGATGCGTGCTGATTCTGAAGGTAGATACTACAAGAGGCATCAATAGACTTCGGCTCTACCCCGACGTAGATGGGAGACATCTGGGTTGTTCCGGGGCGGGACTGAGTGAGCTGACTTGTGTGGCCCTAGAACTTAGACCGACTTCTAATAACGGGCTTGCCAGTTGAAAAGCCAAGGGTGGGGAGTGGAAGTGGAGTGCGATCCCTTCAAATATTGACATCAAACTTTAACATTCTTCAACCATGCGGAACAAGGCAGTCTTCTTCACTTCGTCACAAAACTTGCCATATCAGGTCGACTTCAGCCCCTAGGAACACACAGTGGTGGTAATTGCTAGTTTCTTCAGCCCAAGACGGGCGTCCATGTGCCTTCCGCTCTTCTGATGGCCTCTGGCAGCTCGAGCTCCATCCCGACCTCAAGTAAGTTTTCACTCATTTCCTTACAAAAAAAAAAAAAAAAAAAAAAAAAAAAAATTTTTTTTTTTTTTTTTTTTCTCCATAAAAAGGGTTTTTTTTTTTCCCTTTTTTTT
>KQ061756.1:6104-119982 GCA_001008035.1 Atkinsonella texensis
AAAAAGGGGGGGGGAAAAAAAGGGGAGAAAAAGGGGTGGGGGACCGGGGGGCAAGAGAGAGAGAGAGACTAGGGGACTGAGACTGGTTCTGGGGGGGTTTTTTTTTTGGTGGGACGAGGAGATGTGTCGACAAATAGCAAATCGACAGAAAGGACTGCCAGGTGAAGGCGCCTGCTGTCAAAAACTAGCCTCATCCCACTCGTCTCTCTGCATTCATTGACGCTTCTTTCTAATTTCCTATTTTCACTCTCGACCTTTTTTTGTTCGTCTCTAGACACAATTGTTTCCCGCAACATGGCTTCCCGTCCCCAGAACATTGGCATCAAGGCCATCGAGATTTACTTCCCCAGTCAGGTACGCTGTCCCGCCAGAAGCGAGTACTCGACTACACCCTTCGCTGGCATGGCTAACCCACGATACCTTCATTTGCACGCGTGCAGTATGTCCAGCAGAACGAACTCGAGAAATTTGACGGTGTTCCCACCGGCAAATACACCATTGGCCTCGGCCAGACCAAGATGAGCTTCTGCGATGATCGTGAGGGTGAGTTGTGACTCCTCTTTTACTCCTCGACCTTGGCCATGTGTCCTATCCGTGAACTTTGCAAATGCTGCATTCTCTCGTCAATCGGTTTGCACAAGGTCTGCATCATGATTTACCTTCGGACTCTTGTGTGCTTACATCTTTCTTTTCCCCATTCGCAGACATCTACTCTCTTGCCCTCACCGTTACCTCAAATCTACTCAAAAAGTACGACATCGACCCCAACTCCATTGGTCGTTTGGAGGTTGGCACCGAAACCATCTTGGACAAGTCCAAATCGGTCAAGTCGGTGCTCATGCAGCTTTTCGGCGACAACACCAACTTGGAGGGTGTCGACACAGTCAACGCCTGCTACGGCGGTACCAATGCTCTGTTCAACAGCATTAACTGGGTCGAGTCCTCCGCATGGGATGGTCGCGACGCCATCGTTGTTGCTGGTGACATTGCTCTTTATGCCAAGGGCAATGCTCGCCCTACTGGTGGCGCTGGCGCTGTTGCTATGCTCATTGGACCTAATGCCCCTGTCGTCATGGAACCTGGACTGCGAGGCACCTACATGCAGCACGCCTACGACTTCTACAAGCCTGACCTGACCAGCGAGTACCCCTACGTCGATGGCCACTACTCTATCAACTGCTATACCAAGGCTCTGGATACTGCTTACCGTGATTACTGCAAGCGCGAGGCCAGGCTCGCCAATGGCAATGCCAGCGGCACCGATGCCGGCAGGACGCCCCTCGACCGCTTCGACTACCTTGCTTTCCACGCCCCTACCTGCAAGCTTGTGCAAAAATCATATGCTCGCTTGCTGTACCACGATTATCTCGCCAACCCCGATGCCCCTGCTTTTGCCATGGTGGCTCCCCAAACGCGTGACATGGACTACGAGAAGTCTCTGACCGACAAGGGTGTTGAAAAGGTCTTTATGAGTTTGACTAAGGAGAAGTTCCAGGATCGCGTTCAGCCCGCTACTCAGGTTGCCACCATGTGCGGCAACATGTACTGCGCCAGTGTCTGGGGTGGTCTCGCTAGTTTGCTATCCTTTGTCGACTCCAAAGCTCTTGAGGGCAAGCGCATTGGTGTATTCTCCTATGGCTCTGGGCTGGCCTCCAGCTTCATGTCATTCCGCGTCAATGGCAGTGTCGAGGCTATTTCCAAGAACCTGAACATCCCCGCTCGTCTGGAGGCCCGTCGTGCCGTCCCCCCCGAGACCTTTGACACCGTAAGTAGACCCGTCTTTTTAATTCACCTTTATCCTCCTGCGACACGAGTTTGCACCATTGCTGACATTATTTTGTTCATTGGCAGATGTGTGAGCTTCGCCACCAGGCTCATCTAAAGAAGGATTACACCCCCAAGGGTGACCCTTCCACCATCATTCCAGGCACCTATTACCTCGAGAAGGTCGACGACATGTTCAAGCGCCAGTACAAGATCCAGGCATAAATTTGCCACAGACAGAAGATATTACGAAAAGCACAAGAAGTAAATGAGCCATATTGTGTAGATCATGCTCTGCATGACACAATAGGCAAAGTGGAACCTTGTTTGTTGCAGCATATCTCCGACAGCAGTTTCTTAGACACCGCAAGGTTAATGGAGCGATTAACCAAAACGACGGGTCCATCACGAGGTTAACGTTTCAGGGATGCATGAAGACATTGGAAGAGAAAGTCACGGAACTCCGTCGTATCAGACGGTACATGATACGAACAACCCTTAATTGAGCCAATCGAAAATCTGGCTCACGACGAGCAGAAATTTTCCTCGGCTTGTGGGAATACAATCAGAGATGACGATTCTCCTGGGTCAAACGTCTGATGGAGCGAAGGACATTTCGGCTCTGAGATGTTTTTCTCTTCCTTTTTTTTTGGGGGGGGGGGGTTTTTTTTTTTTTTGAAACAATAGATATTATAATCAATCGCCGGAAACTCCTTGTTGGATTTCTGTTTCTTTCGACTTACAAGTACACTATGCTATACACAGAATCTATGGTATCTAATACAATGTACATGGAGACACAAAGCAGGAATTACGCGGTCCTATTGATCTTCACCCTTGTACTTCCACTCTGCGCGTCGATGCAAGTGGTAATCTTTACTCCTGACAGCCTGCCAGATGCCGTAGAGCCCACCAACAGGCCACTTCGCCTTGAAGGATTGTTTTGCCTTCCTGCGCTCCTCTCGCGCGGCATCAACATCAATGCGGACTTTGTCATGGACCGTAGGCAGCGTCGTGGCATGGTATTTCTTCCGCAGGGACTCGTACCAGCCGCGGTTCTTGTCGTATACGCGCCAGAACTCCTCCTCGTCGTAGTACGTGTGTGCATACAACCACTTTTTACCGCCCAGCTCGACCAACTTGTCCTCCAGCGCGCGGTTCTTGGCGATGAACTCTTCGTGGTCGGCGGGACCCCATCCCCAGAGGCCAATGTTCAGGATGTCCTTTGGCACCGTGGATCCGTCGGGCGCCGTCTCCGTCTCGCCCGTGTAGGGGTGGAAGGTGGGAGGAAGTGTTTGCTTCAGGGGACACAGCCAGAGGGGCCAGATGTTGAACGTGGCGGTGGCGTAGTGGACGAATTCTTCGGCCTTGCAGTACGGCAGGCCGAGATCTTGGACGACGAAGCGGGCTGATTCGCCCGAGGCGTGCAGTGCGCGGTACAACATGCGCGTGTGCATGAAGTCGTCGAGGAGCCAGCGGGTGAGGTGGTTGAAGGGCACGTACCTGAAGTATGTCCATCCCTGGGCGCCGACCCAGAACCCTGCTCGGTCGTAGCGGAAGAGGTATTCCGCCAGGGGGATGTAGTCGACGACGGACGCAGAGAAAAGCCCCTTTGTCTTGTCCCTGACGTGAAGATAGAACCACGGGTCGCGGGCGCGGCTGAAGGTCTGCGCCCTGGTCCCCTCGGGCATCTCATCCGTCATGGTGCCCGTGACGACGACGCCGTGGTCCTCGGCGAACAGGATCCCATCCACGTAGTCGTTCTCCGGGTTCTGCGTCTCGGACCGGACCTTGTCGATGGCCTCGGCCACGCTCCCGGTGCGGTGGTACGTCGTGCGCACGAACCGCCTGGCCTCGACGAGCCGGAGCTCCATCAGCGTCGTGACGCCCAGCGTGCCCACGGCGCCAGCCGCCCCCGCGAACAGGTCGGGCCGCTCGTCCCTCGAGGCCGTGACCACGTCGCCGTTGCCCAGCACCATCTCGACGGCGCTGATCGTCTCGTTGAAGAAGCCGTGCCTGAAGGAGCTGCTCTCGCCCGCCGTGCCGGCGTAACCGCCGCCCGCCGTGATGCCCGGGAACTCCATCACCACGGGGGGCACCAGGCCGTGGCGCAGCGTCGACTCGACGAGCCGGTCCATGGGGACGTTGGGCTCGACCAGCGCCGTGCGCGCCGCCCGGTCGACGCCTACGACGTTGCACAGCGCGCTTATGTCGACGGTCGGCACGCCGGGCCGCGGGCGCGGCCTCGTGCTGTTTGTCGAGCCGTGGAAGATGCGGTAGCTCTGTTTCTTGTCGAAATAGGTGCGCACTGCGGCCGCGATCTTGCCTACTGCTTGCTTGTGGCGCTCCATTGTCGTTGTCGTTGTCGTTGCTTGGGGAGCTGGATCAGGTCTGGCCATAAGTGCGAGCGAGCTTGTCACTTATTGGTTTTTTTTTTTTTCTTTTCCGGGCGTGATTACGTGAGGTTCAAATCGTCGTCTTGCTGGTTTCAAAACTAGTTTCTTAGTTACCTTGGTCCTTGCCATGATTTCTCAAACATGTCAATGGGAAAACATGAACTTTTCGTTTTTGATACTTCACGGTCCATTCTGGAAGGGGGGCTTGGAAATCAGTGGTAACCCATCCTTACACAGCAAACACGAGTTCAAAAAAAAAGATAACAATGAATCGAATCACGTACCGATGAAGCCGCCAACGTCCCGGGACATTCTTCCCTCAGCTCGAAAGGAAAGCGATGCTTCGCCCATTTAATCAGAAAGGCACGATAAAAAGAGAACGTCTCCCCCGGAAGGGCTTGAACTTTCAACCTCCTGATTAACAGTCAGACGCGCTAACCAATTGCGCCACGGAGGATGTGACACGTGACGCACCGTCAATACGCTCTAACCAGGAAGAATGTCCACTCTCAAAAGGACATTCAAATTTTTTTTTTGAAAAACCAGGACGGTTCAAAAAAATAGTGGGTGCTCCCCCGGAAAGGCTCGAACTTTCAACCTCCTGATTAACAGTCAGACGCGCTAGCCAATTGCGCCACGGAGGAGTGCTTGCCAGGTGACGCGCAATTATTTGATAAGAAGGAAGGTTGTTTCTGAGGTTAGTGGCGCTTGCTTGTTTGTGTCATTCATGCTGCCGACATCTGGTTCCTTATATAATTCGGACTGGTGAATAAGTTCTGAGCTCTGCAGTGCTTCTGGACTGTTTTTGGTTCAGTCCCGAGGCAGATTTTGTATCGCGGAGATATAAATACCCTATTGCGTCTTTCCAACTCGTCATGGAAAGACATAGCTCTTGTCAATTACCCTGGCATAACACAGTGTAGAATAGATCATTTACGTGACCGGCGTCTCACCTCACCTCGTTATATTGTAAGAACTAGACTGTTATATATTCTGCTGCAAGCAAGATAGCCGATGCAACGGGTGCACTGCCCCCTTCGTGTCACATGAGAGAATGATTGACTGAGTCATTTTCCCTATTATACATCCTATGCATTAGACGGCAGAAGATCAGAGGGCTTGTCTAAGTTGCTACCCTTTCCCATGAGTTCGCTGGCGCCTTGCCGTCATCTACCCCTATAGCATCGCCCTATCCGGTACCCAGACCTTGGTCTCAGCCACCGCGTCCACGACTCTCTGTCTTATAGTCTCATCAGGTACATCACAGAGGTCCTCAAACGTCAAAGGTGTTTCATTCAGAGTTTTGGCCGAAATAGTCGTCGAACTCGAGGTCAGGTCCCGCGGATCCTCCACAGCCCGCTGAATGAAAGCCGCCCAGGCTTCGAAGCAGCGCCACGACTCCGAGTTATTCAAGAGTAGCGCAAAGCAATGCGGCATAGCCTCAAACTCTTCGAAAACCACTGTCACGCCCTCCCTATGGAGCTTCTGCGCCATCCATTTACCTTCGTATGCCAGTCTTTCCCACCCGGTGCAGAAATACACTGGAGGAAAGCCCGTCCAGTCTCTTCTCATGACGGGAGATACGAGGGGGTGGGTTATCAGGTCATCAGCTGCGTACATGAACTTGCGCGGCGGGTTGGCGGGCCATATGTCGCTTGGCTGGAGACCCTTTCGGCCCATATCGCCCGGGAAACTGAGGTAGTCGAATGCCACTGGAATTTTGCCATAGTACGGCAGCGAGCTATGGGAGATGTCTAGCCATGGGGAGTTGCAGGCTGTTGCGGCGGGGATGGGAATCTCACGCTCTTCGCCGTGCCACATGATGCGTTCGCCCATTCGGTTGAGGCCAACGATGACCTGTAACAAGGCCATGGTCAGGTTCCCTCCAGCACTGAAACCATGCCGAGAAGAGCAAAGTCAGCACAAGATCGTATAGCACCGCCGACTTTTCGCTCATACGTAAGATGAATTCACAGTGGGATAAATAAGGAGTCCCCAAAGACGACTCACCTATCGCCGGCAATGACAATATGCTCAGGCTTCACTGGAGAATGAAATGACTCCGGCGGCGGGTAGAGCAGGGTAAGGTAGGCTACCAGACAATCCAAGAGGGAAGCCGGAAAGGGGTTCTGCGGCACGAGCCTGTATCGAACAGAAAACGCCCTTCCACCTGTGATCTTGGCCAGCTTCTTGACTGCAGGCCGATGTGTAGCAGGATCCATAAAGGCATGTGCCCCGCCATGGAAATACAGGATGGTGGTCGGAGACTTGGTTCCCTTCATGAGTTCCTCATATCTCAGCTTCTCGGGGATCTCAGGCTGTAGCTCATCCGTCCCCGCGCCCGCCCTGTATCCCGTCCACTCGCCACAAACAGGGATCAGATCGGGAACATGTATAGCCGGTGCTGGTACGTCAGGGTTGTTGAGCGATTCAATGACGCCTCTCAATGCCCCTTTCACGGACTCGGCCTCTGCCTCTGCGGGGACAGGAGTTATGTATTTGCTGATCCATATTCGCCCTCTGACGGGCCACTCTGTCAGAGATCGACTCTGCACTCGGTCGAACGTGCTGCTCTTTCCTTCGGTGGGTGCGAGGAGAGCCCGTATAATGGCCACCTTGATTGCGTTGCCGAGGTCGTAGTACGGTGATGTGTCGGCGAGGT
This sequence comes from Atkinsonella texensis, assembly GCA_001008035.1. Taxonomy (NCBI): domain Eukaryota; kingdom Fungi; phylum Ascomycota; class Sordariomycetes; order Hypocreales; family Clavicipitaceae; genus Atkinsonella; species Atkinsonella texensis. The sequence goes on from KQ061756.1 coordinate 12,927, forward strand.
TGAGAGAATGAGAGAGGGCGACTCGTGCGACAAGCGGAATGTATGTCAGACCAAGCCGGAATAATGACGACAATCGCGGGTACTGTGATGTCCGAGGGACGGGTTGTTCGATTGGTGGCGAAGAGTCCGCCATGATGTTGATGTAATGACGCCGGGCTTTCAATACACATTCGTCAAGCACGAAGTTGGCAGGTTTCCAGGTGCCGAATCTGGTAGATGGTGTTGATTATATTTGTCCGGCCTTTCTCCTCAGCTGGGCATGTTTGGTGAGTACGAAGTATACTGTAGAGAATGAGGGTGAGGGACGTCTGGTGTCTGGCGAGGTTGATAGTTGATACGGAGTGATGCACCTCGGAAGGTACGTACATATTGCTAGTGGTTGTCATTGCGCCACCTTGATGCTGTGTGACAGCACCGAACACGGGCCCACGTCATGGGAGGGCAAGATGCCGAGGCAAGAGAGTCTTGATGGTCCGATCCGGGAAACAGGAGGACCCCGGGTGGCTGTACGAATAAAACGTGGCGGGATATGGAGGCGCGATACCCTGACCTGGTTGAGGTAAGGATGTCGCGTCTTGGTGAACTAGTCCAAACAGGCGCTTGGCGTTTATTTGCCCTTCACTTCCGCATTCAGACCGCATCAAAGGACACACATATTATCAACATGGTCTGCTCCTATGCCGACTTAGTATTTTACAAAAAGATTTCATCCCAAGCAAAATTGTTCAGCTGCCGCGAGACTCAAAAATCGTGGCTGTCTGACCGTCGTTATACCTCAAGCCCATACCCGCTAGACACAGCGTGAGCCCTTCTCCCGTGCGCCCCCTCCCCTTCAATTACCTTCAATTGACTCGCCTTTCGTTCTCCTTTCATGGTGTTAATGTCACATCAACTCGTATAAATCCATGAATCTACATTGGTTCAAGAATTGCTGCCAGCTTCGTTCTTGCTCTCAGAGTCCTTGGCGGCAGCACTGGGCGACGACGCCGCGGCCATCTGCCAAGCGGGGATAGAGGCCTTTGTCCCAGGACCCCCACTCGAGAAGCTAGACGGCCTGTTGAAAGCACTCTGTGCAAGGCTCTTGGGTGGCTCGACAGATGCTGACGGAGTGCTCGTGCTCGTGCTCGTGCCCGTGCTCTCCGGGACGGATTCAACCGTCGGTGCAGTTGGAGTAGTAGAACGGCTGACGGGGAGAGTTGCTCCCGTCTGACGAGGCAACGTAGCATTGGCTGCTGGCGTAGCGCTTGGTGCCATTCTTTGCGAAACCAGTGTCTTCAGACTCGTGAGTTCTGTGTTGAGCTCGGACAATCGATTGTCTGTGAGACTCTTCTGGTTGTCCATTGCCTTGGGAATGGCGTCCTTCAAAGCCTGGATTTCCTCACGAATCCGCTGAGCGTCATCCTCACGGCGGCGATTAGCAGATTTGAGATCACCCATGACAGTCTCAAGTTCCTCAATCGCCGAGTCCAACTTCTCCGTTCTCTGCTGTTCTGCATCTCTGAGTGCCTCAGTATCTTTCGCCAGTTGCTCTACCAAAGCAAATGCTCTGTTGAACTGCTCTTCTATCGACTCCTTATCCTGCTTCAGCCTTTCGGGGGTTGGAGGTGCAATTAGAGGATACAAATAGCGCTTTTTGCACAAGTGTTAGCCAACAGAATTGAGAGATGAACCATTCGAATTGTGCATACCTTGCTCAGGGTGTAAAAGCCGTAGCCAACACCGCTAACGACGGTAGCCATGATGAACCAGTCTCGCCAGTCTCTTCGCGGGACCGGTGGTGGGAGTTGCCATGCTTGTTGTGCATACGAAGGGTAATACTGTTGAGGGGGTCCGGAAGGAGGACCGTATTGCGCAGTTGACGGAGCAGGACTACCTCCAACGCGAGCGAGGGCTACATTTATCTCCTCCTGTGTAAGGTTTTTCGATCGTAGAAATGAAATCTTGTTCTCGACAGAGGACGACGCAACGCTGGGATCGTGCAGGACTGTAGGAGACGTTAACCGAACCGCATTAGAGAAGACGTCGTCTTGCGCCCAATCGGGCATAAAATGAACTGACATTGTGCCTGGGATGAAAAATTAGCTTCTCGGATCTTTGGCGACATGCGAGCTTGAATCGTGAACAAGTACTAACCGCAGAGGCTACTAGGTCCTCGCGGATCGCCATGACGGAATCGAGGATTGTCACGACTTTCTCACGACTGCATCACTAAGCCGAAGAGGGAGTTCTAGCTGATGGCCGTAGATTGATTGAAATACATGTGTTCATGCGGACAGAAGAAAACAAGAGCTGCGTCCGGTAAGAGTGGAAATCTGGGGTTGAGGCAATGGTACTCCGCGGCAGTCTTGGAGCCGAGGCAGCTCAGATGTGTACGGAGTACTCCACACCCTGGAAATGAGCACAGGGCTATCATCACGTGATGTCGTGACGAAATCAGCTCGCCCCGCTCAAAACTGTTGACTGCAGACGCTGCCCAATCATGTCTTCTGCTGCTGGTTTGTTTACTTTCCCACGGGGCAACACAACTTTCTCACTGACGATCATTGTCACAGTAGTTTATTGCTTTGCAAGATAAAGCATTAGCCTCGCTTTACGACATTACTTCTTTTCGCACATATTTTCGTTGGCTATAGATCGCTTGCTGATCTAACATCAGTGTACTCGGATTGGCCATGTCTCAAGACACGGGTTTCTGGAGTGTTCGCAGACCGAGAGAGGTAAGTTCTCGTGACGATAAATGCCAGATTTTGCGACGAATTCATTGTCGCATGACCATATAGAGCTAACTCGAGCATTCTACAGACTCTTGGAGGCATTGGAGTGAACACCGGAATCCCGCCACCGGGCTCAACTATGAAGCGCACCAATTCGAATCAGACTGGCCATGTCCGCTCAGTATCAGGGTCTAGGCAATCCCTAGTCATGTCGAGACCCAGCCAGCCGATGTTTCAACGAAGCTCATCCGGGACAAATCTCGCAGATATTGGTCTCTCTTCCGTCAAAAGACCTTCATCTCATCCCAAAAGCGCATTCAACAACGTGCTTCAGACACCCGGATTGACCAGGACCTCTTCCGACACAGAGAGGCGCAGCAGTGTTTATAGACCAAGACAATCTACCGCGGGAGGATTCAGCGGCCATCAAAGTTTCTTTCAAACGACGTTGCAGCCAGCCGGCGTACCCAAAGATCCTCGCCCATTGAAAGACCGATCATTCCAGCAAAGAATGGGCCATGAGCTCATGGAATACATGACTCAGAATGACTTTGAGATGCAAATGGGACATGTGCTATCACCAAACGTCATGAAGTCACCCACACAGAAGGATTTCAATTACATGTTTCAATGGTTATATCACCGCATTGACCCAAACCACAGATTCCTGAAAAACATTGACCAGGAGGTTCCGCCTATCTTGAAGCAGCTTAGGTATCCATTCGAGAGAAGCATCACCAAAAGCCAGCTGGCCGCCGTAGGTGGACAAAACTGGAGCACGTTTCTGGGCCTATTGTATTGGATGATGCAGTTGGCGCAGATGCTGGATGGCTACGCCGCCAACAGATACATGGAGGCTTGCTTGGAGGTCAATGTAGATGTTACCGGCGACCATATCATCTTCAATTTCCTCAGCACTGCATACCGAGACTGGCTAGCCATGGATGAGGACATGGGTGACGAGGACGCTGAACGAGTCCTTGCGCCGCATGTTAAGGCAATGGCAAAAGAATTCGAGCACGCAAACGCAAAATATGTTGCCGAGCTGGAGATGCTCGAGGCTGAAAACGCGAGGCTGCAGAAAGAGATTGAGGAATTAGAAAAGTCGACCCCAGACCCGGCCGTATTGGATGATCACTTCAAGATTATGGAAGAGGACAAGGTTAAATTCGAGGAGTACAATGCGTTGGCCCTGCAAAGGTCTGAAAAGTACGAGAACAGAATCACAGTCTTGCAAGAGGAGCTGGATAAATTAGTGGAAGAGTTGAAAGAAGCCGAGAACGAGAGGCGGGGACTGCAGAAGGCAGTTGACGCACAGGGCATCAGCATGCAGGATATCGACCGCATGAACTCAGAACGAGACCGGCTTCAGAGAGGCATAGAGTCTGCTAGCCAGAGACTCGACGAGATTAAGAAAAAAGTGGCGGAAAAGGAATCTGAGGCCAGCTACAAGCTGGAGGAACTCGAGCGCTTGGTAGACAAGTACAACACGCTTGCGTACCAAATAGCGGTAATTCCGCCTACCGCCGCAAATGCTAGAGGAAAAGACTATGAGCTCCAGGTCAGCATCAACGAGGGCTCCGATTTCACATCGACCAACTTGAACACCTCCAGGAATATGTCACCATCCGCGGAGCGGTTGTTGGTAGATGCTACAACAGGATACCAACCAGGCCATATTTTGAACTCGGACCTCCGTGGCCAAATTCGAAGCAATTTTCTTATGCTGCGCAAAGAGATTTCCGAGCGGCGATGTGCCGCAATGGATCGTATGATGAGGGACAACGATCTGCTAGATGGAATTAAGGAGGCCATTGAAGATAAGCGCAATGAGGTCGAGGCGCTGGAGCACCGTGTTCGCGCAGCTGAGGAAGAATACGAGAAGACAAAAGAAGTCACGACAGCTCAGAAGATGGGATCCGATGCACAGATCGAGAAAATGGAAAAGGAACTTTCAAGAATGCGAGCCGGCCTGTCTGAGTCAGTGCAACTGCTCGAGCAACGCGAAATCAATACCACGATAGAGTAAGTTGTGCTGTGGAAGGTTTGCCCGCTCATCTGCATATAGCCTTGACTAAGTATCCGACTTCTTAGGTACGAGCAACTTGTTCTTGGAGCGAGCTCTCTCCGCGAAGAGCTGCACACTGAGATTGACCGCATGCTCAACGATATAATTAAATTCAAGATACATATTCAGAAGAACTTGGACGATTATGAAGGTTTCGTTGCGGATGAACTCGAGAAAGAGCTTGGTGTAGATGACGATAGGGACGATACCCGGGTGATGGACCTGTAGTGTGAGGGCAAGACGCTTTTAACCTGTAATATTTGCATATGGTGTGTTGCGGCAATGATTTTGTTTCTGGAAGCGTTGAGGGTTGGGTATTGACACATTGAGCGTGGTTGGTTGGGATATCACTTGGTTAGGACACGAATTACGACGACCATAGTATGTCACTTTATCACTTAGAAGGCCGGATGAATTTCCGTAGCATTACGATTTGCAGCAGGACGTGTAGATGAGGTCAGACTCTAATATCAGGAAGAGATGAGATGCAAGAACCTTTCTTTTTGTCCGACGTCGAGCTGTGAACTTTATGACGAGACGTTGAAGGACCGTATGTCAGGGCAAATGCAGGGTGAGGGTTACCAGCCACACCACGTGACTCAACAGAACAAGCTTTTCCCGCCCGGGCTAGAACCGTGGCGTCACCGACTAATAATATATCGCCGGCCTTTTTTTTTTTTTATCCTCTCTTCCCTGTCTGTTCTTTCACATGATCTAACTCATCGCGACTGATAAAAAGGCAACCCTCGCCTTCTCCTCGATTCTCTTGACTTCCCACGGCCGTGAACCTTTCTTAGGTGAGCCCTTGTTGAAGACAATGGCGGAAGACGCTAATGCTGGTAAGTACACATCCTGGCCCAACTCCCGGATTCTGATCGCTTCGTTTGTCGCTGTGGTCTCGGGGTATAGGATGCTGACATTCCTTCTAGCATGGCCCTTGGCCGATGCCGCTCTTACCCAGGAGATTCTCGATCTTCTGCAGTCGGCTACCCATCTTCGCCAGGCGAAGAAGGGCGCCAACGAGGGTATGTACAGTTCGTGCAGCACACGATTTGGTGCACTTTCCTAAACCTTCCACACATCACCTTGTCTATTGCATCCCTGGCTCATGATTAGTTGTTCAGTGACCAAGGCTCTTAACCGAGGCACTTGCGAAATCGCCATCCTGGCCGCCGACACCGAGCCTCTCGCCATTCTTCTGCACATCCCCCTTCTCTGCGAAGACAAGGGCACTCCCTACGTCTACGTCCCCAGCAAGACACTGCTCGGCCGTGCCTGCGGCGTCAGCCGTGCTGTCATTGCTGCCAGCATCAACTCCAACGAGGCCAGTGAGCTGGCTGGCCAGATTAAGGCTTTGCGCGACAAGGTTGAGCGCCTCGCCATCTAATGGAGACGGTTACTGGAATATCGATGGTTCTGTGACTAGTCTCTTAACGTGGTTAATTTGGGATGAAGAGTTGACTTGGTCAACGAACGGGAACTATCGGTACATGTCCGGAGACAATGCGATTGGACCGCAGGGTTCAGAGGCGCTGTTGCGTCCGATTCAAAAGTCTGAATCTAGATCCGCTATGCTGCGGGTGAAACCCGTGGAAACAATCGTAGCCGGCCAAGATTAGAAAATACAAGGGCTAATGCGTCATGAAGTTCCGTCTTTGCTGTCGTTTTCTTTTATCGTTGTTAAATCAAACGTGCCCTTATTGTAGACGACAGCGATGAATGAAACCGTCAAGGGGCAGGCCTGAAAGAGGACAGGGGCAGCTCATCCTATGTCCACTCTTTCTTTCTTTTTCTTTTCTTTTCTTTTCTCTTTTTTTCTTTCTTTTTTTTTTTGTGGTGGGGGCCTACACCATTGTAAGCTGAACTTGATCCAGTACCAATCAATGTGTCCCGTATTCCTACCACAAAATACGTACATCTCAGACCATGCGCAAAGCGTGCAACTGTTCTACCCAGACGAGGAATAGGCCGTGGCAGACTGAGCAAATTTCAATGTGCAAACCTCTTGACATGTATGCACCCCTCCCACAACATGAAGAGCCGTTAGTAAAGGCACGTGGGGAAGTGGGTGGTGTTGAAGCTGATTCGTCGAATGCGTGAGAAACTAGGCCAGAAAGTGGGGGCAACGTGGTCGTCAATACACGGGGGACAAAACGGGGTCATGTAACTTGGTTACTATCAGGGAGAAACATTGTTGGATAATAATAAGCTCGACGGGAGGGGAGGGGATGGGATGGGATGACAAGCCGATCGCAGGTCATCGTCAGCTGCCTATGCGCCCGGACGGACAACGCGAAGCCGATGATCAAGGTCCATGCAGCGTCAGAGCCCGAAGTTGGCTTGCACATTCAGCATCACCGCATTGCATTGTTTCCTGCTCATCAATGTTTGGGAGCCGAGTAGGTCGTGCTAGTCGAGCGTCCGTGTTGAACGGAGAACGATCGGGAGGGCCGGCAACGACCAGGACCAGATGTGATGGATGTGATTGTCGTCCAGATTGCAAGTTCAAGTCAAGACAAGACAAGACAGGGGAGAGGCACGAGTTGGTACGGAGCCGGTCGGGTGGCGTTGACAGGCGACCTCGATGTCACTTGCAAGAGTCATGTTCGTGTTGTTCGGGAGGGCGCATTCGCTGGGGAACGGAAAACATGGTCTTACCTCGGCACCAACACCATCGCCAACCCGGATATCCAGCGACACCGAGGCCGCTCACTGCGTTTGTCGCAGGCATATTAACTACCTGGGTATGGGGGTAAGGGTCCATGACGATGTTTGCCCCCCGTCTTGTCAGAGGCAGCGTCGCCATGCCAAAGAGAGCTATCGATCATCGCATGTCCTCCTTTCTTGTTGGCCAAGTTCAACCTACCTACCCAGGTTTGTTAACAGGACACAGGACTGGGGCTCAGGTATATAATTATGCAAAAACGCCCCCGGTTCGACGAGGAGTCTTTTTTTTTTTTTTTTTTCCTTGAAAAAAGAAGAGAGCGAGAGAGAGAGAGAGAGAGAGGGAGAGAGGGAGAAAAAAAAGTCTCCTTCGAACATTCTTCCTAGTTTCTTCAATAACTCCCTTTTGTTTTGCGTCTTCGTTGTCCTATGCCACTACTCCCACGACCATGGAGCTTCCATTCCGTCTCGGGCCTCGAGCAGCCATGGCATCCACATCAGCATCAGTTTCCGCGCCAGCCTCAGTTCCCGCCACGGCAAGTCCCCCAGCCTATTCAACGGCGGTGACCAAAATCCCCGGCCGGTCCAAGATCCCGGACGAAGCCGTCTCGAACCCCCACCACATCATCAAAAACGGCACCGTCTCGGGCTTCAAGAACCCGTATCCCTCGTGCTCCAAGACCCCGGGGCTGTGGTCCAACCTGCGAAACGTCGTCTGGCCGATGCTCACAGGCCGTCTCAAACGACCCGATACCTCTCCGCCAACGGTGCCCGTCCAGACGCCGGAATGGCTTCCCGAGCGAACCTCGTCTGACAAGCTGCGCGCAACATGGCTGGGCCACGCATGCTGTTACCTCGAATTCCCGTCCGGCCTCCGCGTCCTCTTCGACCCCTTCTTCGAGGACCGCTGCTCGCCATTCACCTTCATGGGCCCCAAGCGGCACACCCCGCGGCCATGCTCCCTGCAGGACATTCCCGCCGTCGACGCCGTCATCATCAGCCACAGCCGCTACGACCACCTATCGCACTCGTCCGTGCTCGAGATCCAAAAGCACCACCCCCAAGTCCAGTTCTTCGTCGGCCTAGGACTAGAAACCTGGTTCCGCAAACGCGGCCTCAGGAACGTCACGGAGCTGGACTGGTGGGAGGACGCAGAGCTGACCGTCAAGCTCAGGACGGGCGAGAAAGAACGGACCATCTCGGCGCGCATCTCCGCTCTCCCCAGCCAGCAGACGTCTGCCCGCACCCCCTGGGACAAGAACACCACGCTGTGGTGCTCCTGGGCCGTCAGGTCGGGCGACAAGTCAATCTGGTTCGGCGGCGACACGGGCTACCGCGCGGTCCCTCGCCTGCCCGCCGGCACGGACGACTACGGCGCCGAGTACAAGTCCCTGCCGCGCTGTCCGCAGTTCAGGCAGCTGGGCGAGCTTCGCGGTCCCTTTGACCTCGGCCTCATCCCCATAGGCGGCTACTGCCCTCGCGCGGCGTTTTCCGCCACACACGCCAACCCCTTTGACTCGGTCGAGATCTTTGTCGACACGAAATGCGAGAGGGCTATGGGCATCCACTGGGGGACGTGGGCCCTGACGATGGAGGAGGTGCTCAAGCCTCCCAAGCTGCTGAAGGAGGCTTTGCAAAGAAAGGCCATTGCCGAACAGGGCGTGTTTGACGTCTGTGCCATTGGCCAAAGCATGGAATTTTGAACCAGTCTGGAGTCGGGCACGTTTTAATTATAAGGGACGTCCGGCATTGAAATGGCGTTTCATCTTAATTTGCTCTTTTCTTTTTCTTCTTCTTTCCAATTTTTTTATCATGGCTGAGGGATGCGCTTGATAAGTCGTATATCCTGAGGCCTGGCCATTCATACGTTTACAGCCATATAGAGTAGACTCGCTGCCAGATACTCCAACCTAGCACACCGATGATTTCCTAGCCACAAGTCCCATGTGTCATGACAACGCAGTGTCCACGCGCTTTGCGAGGTATTTCGAAACTGGCTGGTCATGGTTTCCGACAATGCGATGCTGGGCCGCGTTGCTGGGCCGCGTTGCTGCACTGCTGGCTGACAGCAAAAGACAGCACATGCAAAGACCAATGCTGCATTCGTTCGTTGTGCGGCGAGTTGTTTCTGTCCGTGTAGTCAGCTCTGGTCGCTGCCTTTTCCTTTCGGTCATACACATTCATCTATACATGAGTCAACCAATCAAAAGACCGATTCAGTGTCACGCAAGCCACGCTCGCCTCTCTAACAGAGTAAACACTTCCAACGCCACGCATATAAAAAAAGAATAATTCGATTTAACACCACTCGTAAATAAAACATTCATTCCTAAACAAAACTCACAATGAGTTCTCCGGTCCATGAAGGTGGCGCCGGGACAGCGAGGGCCAAGACCGCTGTGGAGGAAAACAGGCGTACGAAGAGGTCATGGACGAGGAAGTTTGCGAAGCGGGAGAGAAGGCAAGGCGGCTGAGTTTTCACTTGGGCTGACGACAGGGACGATTTGCTACTCATTGTATACCAGCTGTATCTGCATCTATAAAGTTTGACTTTATCTATCGACGCACCTTCACAGGGTGACATTCGGTGTTGTACACAAACTGGTTCTTCTCTCCCTGCCCCTGTACATGTACGGGCCCGTCCGCCGCAAAGATCAAGTACAGGTACTTGAGCGTCTCGGCCATCCAGAAACTCTGCATCTCGTCGACGAACGGCTGGCCATCGGCTTGCGTGACGTTGGACAGTTCGGCATAGGCATCCCCCACGCGGGCTAGCTTGCGGATCTGCGTGAAGGCGTTCCATGCCCAGTCCTGGTACTTGATGTCGCCCGTTAGGCGGTAGGCGTAGTAGATGGATTCCACCGTCTCGGGCCGCAAGATGTAGTACGGCGAGGTGGTGTAGAAGCCAGCCTTGTTGTAGAAATCGGTCTGGTTGGCTGGGGGAGGCTTGTTGTGGCGGTCATTGGCCGGGAGAGCCGCATCGACCCAGCGGAAGATCTCGGGTCCGATGCCAGCAGCCTCTTGGACGTAGGTCTCGTAGTAGGATTCTGTGAGCTTGATTCCGACTTCTTTGTACTTGTCGTTGTTGAGAACGATGCCGCCGAGGATTATGTTGCCGCCTGCAAAGGAAGCCACTGGACACGGAAAAATAGGCATCAGCTTCCACTGTGTGGCATTGGAGGAACAGAGGAAGGGGGGGGGGCGGCGAGTGCTCCGAAACTTACAGTGTTCAGAGACAGGGATCGTTTTCTGGCCGTTGTAGGCTGACAAAAACGTGAGGTCCTTGCGGGACGTAGGGTGTGACAGAAGATGCTCAATGCTCGAGTCCACTGCTGTCGTCCATCGGTCCTTGTACTCGCCAAAGGCCTCGGAGTCGTAGACATACATCTTGATGAGATACTCATAGAAGCTATCAGCACCGCCGATCCATCCTCCCTCGCTATCGAGGAAGCTGCCGTTCTTCGTGCTGACCGAACTGCCTACCAGGCCTGGCCAGGCCTCCGGAGAGCCCTGGGGGTGCAAAAGGTAACTTTCCGCCTTCTGCGCGAGCTCGGCGTAGGTTTTCTTGCCGCTCAGATCGCTCAGTCGAGTCCATTCCAGAACCAGGGTTCCAATCTCGGCAATGCTGTTAGACTCGGAGTCGTTGTTCTTCTTCGTGGGATTCAAGAAGACCGTACTGTCGGGAACACCGCTGGGGGTATCAAAGGCGACGCTGAGGCTGTCGGCGAGTGACTGGGCCTGCTTCAGCAGAGCTTCGACCTTTTCGGGATCAGCACCCAAGTGCTTATACGGACCCTTCAGCAAGTCGTAACCTATGTTGCGGGGGGATGCGGTTTAGTAATGTTGAATTCTTGCAGACGGGACGGGAAGAAAAGTGGTTAGGCTCACCGGAAAGAAGACCGCCCAGGTATCGGATGTTGGATTCGAACAGAGAGATTGACTCATTTACCTTGGCCGTGGTTGTAAAGTCAATCTTGGGAATGTGGTCCAGCATTTGTTGCACAATTTCCAACTCGTTCATGACAATGGCCGTGTCCAGCGCATCGACAACACTAACACCCCAACCAGCGCTATCCAGAGCGCAGGTTAGTCTCCCGTTCGTATTGCGGATTGGTTTGCTGTGCAAGACGGAGCTTACCGGTCATCATTGAATCCATTCGTGACAGGAAGGAGGGTATCGTGAGGGAAGGCATGCTTGTAATACCCATTCCACGAGATTTGAAAGGCCTCTTTCACTTCTTTTGCCCTGGCATGATCGGCTTTAGGCGGCGCCACAACTCGTTTACCGGGAAGAGCAAACCCACCACCGAAAAGTTGCAAGAGGGCGATGGACTTGTGAGAAAGCCGCATGTTGATGATTCTCGCTCGTGGAAAGGCCAATTTAAGAGCTACAGCTTTTCCGAGGTTGACGACAACGGAAGCCAGGTCGCCAGATCGCCATGTCCATTTATAACATATGTCGCAGTCTCTTAAGCCATAATCTCTCCGCATGCGTGGCCAGGGTTGTAATTTACTTGCAGATTGAGACATGGGCGCCAAGACCAGCAGGACTAGGGCATCAGAGCGTTGCCCCTCGTACTCGGTCCATGCGGACAGTTACATCGCATCGCGTGCATCACACGGGATCCTTCGCGATAACCGGGAAGACCGCCTCCATAGGCGGTGCCGAGCTCTGCCTAGGAAGGTGACATTCCCGATGCGTAGTGTAATACAGTTAATGTACCTCACAATCGTCAAAGTTGGGGCATCTGACATGGCCAAGCAGCTCCATGGGACTTGTCCAGACTTTTGCCTCTCTCCTATATCTACCTATTGCTTCGGTCCAGCAGACAGCGAGTGACCTTGCCAGGGGTCCAATGCGACGCCAAGCAGGCATTAGGTATGCATGTACAGGCTAGCCACCGGGCCACCGTTTCGCACAATTGCATTTTCGCGCAGAACGGTCGCATGGATGGAGACATGAAACCATCACGACGTTTCTCGAGAGACAAACAAAGGTTCAGCAATTGGCAATCAAGGGGTGGCCAATTTCATCTGACCCTCGTAGCCCTTGACATCGAGTCTGTAGATGACCCCCGCGTGGCAATCCTAAAATAGTCGCCTTCTTGTTCCGGTGACACAACACCCTCAAGCTTTGCATGTGGTGATTCGAGACGGGCCAGGCTGATCCTATCTTGGAACTGCCGGCGCCAGGGGAGGAAGGGGGGCATGACGGAAAGTCCTCGTGCTGGAGTAATGGATGTTGGTGTGTCCTCGTGCCAACGATCCGTCATCTGCACGGAACTGTTGGGGCAAGGGTAAGTCACTAATCAGTTCCAGCCCCCCACAACTGCCCAGAATCATGGCGATATAAGTTGGCGATATGAGATTGTGGAGCAACTAATAAAAGACTGGAAATGGCGGAGATACCCTCCCTGCGAACAAGAACTGCGAGCATCCTCGTTTATTGACACACTGTAGTCCGTACTGCGTATTGCATACTATTTAGCTCCTCGCGTTCAAGTTTGTCCCTCCCTTGGCGCCGTTGGTGTATGTACTCTGCACTTGTGGTGGACCAGCAATCCTGTATACCGTACTCCGCATGTATGCATGTCTCTCACCTGGTCTGTCTCTCACGCTGGTCCATTGTTTACCCTGCCAGCATACGCGGGGCCATTTATCTCGTGAGCCGTCGAAATACTGCGTAGCAACCATCATCGGACGGGCGAGATCTCGTTTGGCAGCAGGAGAGCTGGCCCAGCCCATGCCTTGAGCATTTTTGTGGCGCACCTTCCCATAGGGGGTCATGTAGTACGGCATAAGAGAGCACGAGACGCATCTCAGAGTCGGGCAATTTCCTGCTTCCTTCATTGGTAACAAGCCATAGTCTCATCAGAGTCAGCCATTTTCGCGAAGTTTTGCTAAGGCTGCTGCAACACCGCCGCTCAGGAGGTTCTCTTCGTCCGACGGTTTGGGCTCTGATAAGCCGCTGTCGTTCTGTTGTGATGTGTTCTTTGGTTCCTCGAGAGCAGCCGTCAATATGGCATCCTCTGCATCCTCGTCTTCCTCATCCAGAAACTGAAACTTTTTTGGCGCATCTGCTGTGCTTGATGCATCTCTCGTGGATGATGCGCCCGATCTAGCACTATCTCTAGCAGGCATGTCTCTGAGTGGCACTGTTGAAAGCGGCACAGCTTGCTCCAAACGTGACACCCGTTCTACATCGCGTTGGGACTCAAGGCCCTGTCTAGATGCTTGTAGGCCCCGCTTCGCAGCCTTCTTCGCCCGAAATGGTTCCTCGACTGCTGCAGACCACCGCTTGACCTTGACGCCTCCCCAACCACTGATCATACCGAGTTGCTCTGGCTCTGCGTTAATAGCGTTCTTTAGACTGCCAAAGTTGGCCACCAGTGCTACTGCATCTGACTTATTGAGGCTTCGAGGAACTGTGACAAATTCAACCAGCCTGTCAGCGTAACTCGAGGACTGCTGACCACGGATGGCAGCAAAGCCTGCATTCTCGTATGATTTGTACAACTCGAGGTAGCGGCCAGCTTCAGCAGCCGACCAGCACAGAATGACCGTGACGTTATTGACCAGGGATGTCTTTGAAAGCTCCCGCAACGAGTCTTCATGATTCGGGATGTCAACCATGGTAAGTAGAATTCGCAAGTCATACTTGCCTTGGAGGTTTCGGATACGGGTATAGATGTACTCGGGATGAAGCCGATGATATTTGAGGCTATATTGCTGTCAGCAGACCATTTCTCCCCCAGATCTTGATAGAGCCGAGTGTGATGAACCTGAGAAACAGGGCGCAAGTCGTCAGTCCCAGTACAAAATCCGCAGGAATATCACTGTATTCCCACGGCATGGACCTGAGGGCCGTAAGAACTGGATTTCCACGTTGGCGTGGGGAGACTAATATCGTCGAACCACCCGGTTGCTTTTGCGGCAATGCCTGCGGTGTTGGCTGCACGATCTTGCTGCCGCCATTTGCTTTCGAGCTTGAAGGCGGTGGCTTATCCAATCGCTGGGGCGTAGGCTGTTGGATCTTGTGCGGTGTAGGTTGCTGAAGCCTTTGAGGTGTTGGCTGCGGAACTGTCCTGCGTGCCACCTGTGCAGGATCTGCGGCCGCCATGGCCGCTAGAAGAGCGTCGTCTGCGCCATAATCGTCGTCCATAATGGTCGCTCGTGTAAAGCGCCTGTCAGAGTTTGGAAACAAGCTGGGCGTGGGATTGGAATTGCATGCGGGTTTTACTGTGGGATGAAAAGAGGGACGGACGTAGTCAAGAAGTTCATGGTGAAGAGTTGTAGAGAGCAAGCCAAGACACGTTCCTGTGGTGGCTAAGGTGCTGACAGATTAATCCGACCCTCTATACACATTCTGTTGCCTGTGCTAAGGGTCGGATTAAACTGTCACCCGCGTGGCTCAGTAGCTACTAGACCAACAGGAGTAAGCTTCAACCAGCCCCACCAACCAACCATACGTAGCATCGAAACATTGACAAGACATGATATGATGGCTGTGCTGGTCGTGACGCCCTTGTGTTCTGGAGTCATTGTGCTTTAGCATGACTCAACTTTTATTTCTTCTTCATTTCTCGATCGAACTGGGAAAACTGTTGCTAGTCTTGAGAGCACGGACCATAATATTAATCCTGAGCGCCTCACAGAGTACAAAGGCCTAAATCTTCTCGCCCGTCAAGATGGGCTTGGCTTCCTCAGTCGTCCACCAACTGACGGCTTTCTCCCCCGGGTACGTGAACCTATCCATGCTCTCCTTCTTCATTTCCACGCTGTATCCTGGATGCATGGGAGTTTGGTAATATCCATTCTTGATGACAGATGGGTGCAGGAAATGCTCATGCAGATGATCCACGTACTCCAACACGGACAGCTTCCCGCTGACAACCACATAGTCAATGGTGCTGAGGTGCTGTGTGTACTCTGGCAGGCCGACGCCGCCAGAGTGAGGTACAATGGGCACCCCGTACTTCTTTGCCATGAGCAACACGGCCATGACCTCGTTCACACCACCTAGCCGACAGGCATCAATTTGGCATACGTCAATAGCGCCGTTCATGAGCATCTGCTTGAAAATGACGCGATTCTGGACCATCTCGCCAGTCGCCACACCGATACCATATGGTTTCAAGGCCTCCCGCACGGCTTTGTGGCCGAAGATGTCATCGGGGGAGGTAGGCTCTTCGATGAACCAGGGCTTAAACTCAGCAAGCTGCTTCATGTGCTCAATGGCCTCGGGCACAGACCAGACCTGATTCGCGTCCACCATGACAACGTTGCCATTGTCATAGCCGAGAATTTCACGCGCAATCGTTAATCGACGCTTGTCTTCCTCAAGACTGCCTCCGACCTTGAGCTTGAAGTATTTGTATCCGTCGGCGAGTGTCTTGCTCAGCAACGCCTTCATCTTGTCTTCATCATAGCCCAGCCAGCCGGCGCTCGTGGTGTACGCAGGCACGGCTTCGTTCCTCAATGCTTCTTCGACACGCCTTGCCTTGCCGGGCTCCGACTCCTGCAACAGAACGAGTGCCTCTTCGGGGGTGATTGCGTCAGTGATGTATCGAAAGTCGATACATTCGACATACTGCTCAGGAGTCATGTCGGCGACAATTTTCCACACCGGCTTGCCTAGGACCTTGCCCCAGAGATCCCAGACGGCGTTGACGACAGCTCCAAGAGCGAGGTGGATGACACCCTTTTCGGGACCAATCCATCGCAGCTGGCTGTCGGACACAAGGTATCGCCACGCCTTGCCCCAGTTTGCTACGATAGAAGAGAGTGTTTTACCTTGAAGACGAGCGGCGATATGCTCGATGGCGGCGCAGACTATGTCGTTGCCTCGTCCAATGGTGAAAGTCTGCATGCAATGCGATTAGAACCGATGCATCATGTGGGGAGATATATCGTAGATGTGAGAAGCCAACTCACCATACCATGGCCAGTGAAAGACGAGTCCGTGTCGAGGATACAGTACGCAGAAGAATAATCGCCGGCAGCATTCATGGCATCAGAGCCCGTCTTGTCCAGGGATGTGGGAAATCGAACATCGCGGGTCTGAAACCCCGTTATTGTTATCTCTTGCGACATGATGTAAGGTTATTTTGGAAAAAAGTAAATCTCTACGGCTGGGCTTGCTGAAGAATTGGTGTTGAGGCAGTTTCGAAACTCATCCGACCTGACCCATCGTCAACGCTTCCCCGCCGAGGGGCACGCAATGATGGAGCTGCTGGACCCGATACCGGCCCGACGGGCTCGAGCCGCGATGTGACTTGATTGATGGAATAACAAGATCTTGACACCCTGTTGGAGCTCATCTGCCGTGATGGCCGCTTGATCAGTTGTAGAGGATGTTTTGCAGGCAGGGGTCATGGACTCATGGGGAAGAGGAATAGGAATGGAGACAGACATGTGGGGTGTTTAGCCTTTGGCTAATAAGTAAGTCCCAAAACATGTATGTCGAAGTAACGAAACCTAGCTCTGGCTTATGGGAATCTAACAGCCCAAGTAGCCAAGCTAATTCCTGCCCGTGAGTGTTAAAACACGTCGGCTGGAGTTGAGTACAAGAACGGATGAACTGGTTATTAAGTGAGGATCAATCTCCGTAGTTCCGTGTCCATATTGGCAATGTAAACAGGCCGCTCGCCCCGCCCAGAGTACATATTTTCCATGGACTGAATCCATGGGGTTCGTGAGTCTTGTGATGGAGATATTGACCGAAATATATTTGGAGAGGCTGCCATTCTCTTGGACCGAGCACGTAATACCTACCTGGGTAGCTATGTCCGGAGTACATGGATAGGTAGTTAGTTTCATACGCAACACGGCAACACGGCGGCTGGCCAGGTTCAGGCAGAGGACGATGCAGTGTTCTTGGAGCGACATGCAGAGTGATTTGAATGAACATCGGTCGGGACGCAACCAATGGAATCAGTGGCTAGGATTCAAACCTGGCCGTCCTTGCCTCGTATCTTTCTTGAAGCCGAGCTGGCGCTGGTTCCAACCCAGTCTCACCCCCGCCAGCGCGAAAGCTCGGGTTGCTGGTACGTTTCTTAGAGTGTAAATTACCACTATAGAAGAAGTTCCTCTAAACTGATTGGGCCATAATCCTTGTCGGTACCAGCTCGGACAAGTGGGATCAGCCACGTCAACCACGTCACTCTGCAACCACTCCTCCTCGCTCCTCGTCGTATTCGTGAAAGCTGGGTGCAACCTTTCCACCTCAACGACGATTCTTTTGCTGCTCTCCCAATGTCTAATCACCCCCTCACTTCCGTCGTGGGAACCTTGCATCTGCATCTACCTCCAACATTGCGTCACGACTTGCTGGATTCTAAGTGCTTGATGCCTTGGCCTTGGGCGTCTCATCCTGCATCGATGGCAGATGCTGTACGCAGGCTCCTCGGCTCTCTTAGTCAATAATTCCATACTCCACCATCAAGTCAACAAGTTATACAAAGTTATTGTTAAAGCACCATGCCAAGTCCTTGTTGTGGCCATGATCCTGGGGGCGGTGCATCACTGGGGCCCGTCTCACCGGAACCACACCCACCCACTCCTGGCGAATCGTTGCCGTTTCCCTGGCCTGGGCCATGCATGCATCCGTATCATGCACGGTGTTTCCCCGTAGTTATAATTTTCCTGCATTTTGTCAGTCTTCTTCTGCAGGTATCTTGTCAAATAGTGATTAGTGGCATGAGCAAAACTCTACCTTGATGAATACCGAAATGCCTTGCTTTTGCCACAACTGACTGAAGACCAGCAGTGAATTTTTTTTTAAAAAGTGGTTTGAGAATGAAAATATCAGCGCCGCTCGCTTCGACCAATGCTGCGAAGACAATGACATCTAAGAAAGAAAAGGGAAGGCTGAAGGAGACATCAGAAATGTTTGCCCAAGCACCTGCGGATCCGGCATCGAGTCCCGACTCCTCGTCTCCGACTTCGACATCGACTAAACACTCACGCCGCTCACTCATCATAATAGCCAACAACCTCAAGCCGACCCGTCAAAAACTCCAAAAGTACTTTACTAGATCAAGGCACTCTGCATCGGAGTCTGAGTTGAAGAACTGGGATGCAAATGACTTGAGCTCCGCCTTCAAAAGGGCCAGCATGCAAATGGACAGCTTGGGCAATCCCCAAATCCCCATTTCGCCCGTCGTCCAAGACTCCAAACACAAACAAGCACTCGTCAGAGCCGACACCGAGCAGCAACCGCAACATAGGAGTGATCCCATGCCCAAAGTCGAGTCGTTTAACGTGGGTGCCATTCCTTCCCCCCCGGGGACGCCATCGTCGCCACCTCCGCAACATGATCCTTCGCCTCCTCCTGTCCGTTCAGTATCACCTGCTGATGCTACGATACCTTCATTCCAACTGAGCCCGCCTCCACCGTCGCCAGAACATGTCAGACTTCCAGAGATATGCGACATAATGTCCATGGAGACAGACCCCACGGAACCTCGCGTAAGGAGAGGCCCATCAATTATCAAACCACGTCCCGTGTCTGGACTCCGGCGGTCAAAGACGCCCGTCCGCAAGATCGGACAACTCGAGATGGCTGCCGCGAAGAAGAGACAAGAAGCCGCCGTCAACAGACAATCCAGTGTACGAACCATCGCGCGCCAATATCGCGCCTTGATCGAAGAGACAGATATTCCAGAAGTTCCTCTGATTCCTTCCATTCATCGCAAGCCTCTACCTGCCACAGCGGAATCCCGCTTGCAACAACTTGATCACAGCTACGGCCCTAACCGAAGACATTCTGCCATTGAGCCTCGGGATGCTGGGCTCTTGGAATCGCCACGTCCAAGATACAAACTTGCGTCCTCACTAGTCGTTTCAGACGCTGACTCATTGGTCTCGTGTCCCGACGATGCAAGCTACCTCAAGCCGCTGATGTTCCCGTCACCACCGACGTCGCCTCCTATCTCGGAAGAAGAAGATTGCTGCTACAAAGACGGCGCCATCAAGTCTACTGGCACGGATGCCCTCCGCTTCCATATTGGATTCGAGCTTCTCACAAAGGAACTCTCTGCGGCCTTCGCGGACCACTCTGCACGCACGAGCAGGGATGCAACGGGGCTGCAGATCTGGGTTATGATTGAGGCGTATGAGCGACTGAGAGACCAGATCTCTGCTATGGAATTGCGTGACCCTCAGCTGAGGAGTGTGAGGGCCATGTTTGAATCGTGGCTGGATGCTTTGAGGGCTATCCAGAGGTCCATGGCTGACGAGGCGGCTGAGAGTGGGAGCGAGTATGATGAGGAGTGAAGGGTCATGGCAAGACATGAATTTTGTCTCATCTATAATGTGATGCTACGGCGTTTTTCTAAGCGTTGGACGCGAGTATTTGTGTATTTTGAATTGGGGCGTATCTGATACCTTGGACTTTGATTGCGGGTGAAGGGCGATGGGATGGATGGCTTATCGCTCAGCGAACCAGACTGGCCTTTCGGCATGGAGGAGGTTTTAATAACTCTGCTGGGCTCTTTATCACAGGCTAATCGATCATATTTGTGTCACATTTGCATGTGTCTATGCTTTCATGGTCGTTGACACGAACCGATCACATAGGCACATTGTAGTTCGTGGTCTATATTTTCTCATCATGCTAATAAGTCTCGTCACAACACTGTTTCGAGAGTCTTTGATCGTACGTCAAGAAAGACATAACTAGCCTATTATACCTCCCTCGGCGATTTTACACACCTGATAGATTTTGGCATATATGCATAGGTACATCAGCATCCGCGAAATAGTCTCGAGTCACTCACTAGCCACACCGCTTGAACTGGAGCAAGATGCAAAGTAAGTTGCAAGTCCAGCCGGGAGTCTTGCGCATTTTGGACATGGCTTGTACCTGCGGTGGTTTTTTTGACAAGATAGCTATGTGAAGGAAATATGTCACGGTGCCATTACCCTGTGCAGATGATTCTGACCTCGTGCATCTGCTCTGTTGTGGAATGAGATCAAATTGAGGTCCTGACGTGGCTGGGGCGTGGGAAACGCGCCACAATCGCGATCAACTCCAACGCAGACGCAGACGCAGACGCAGACGACGCTCATCCAAAGCAGTCATGGCGGCGTGCGTCGCCTCATCTCCTGGACGAATTCGCATCGTCTCATCCTCTTGAACATTTACTTGATGTGTCCTTTCGAAAATTACCCATGACGACATCCTTCTCGCATCACTCACCCCCAACACCATCATGGACCTCTTCTCTCCTTCCCGGCCCATCAACTCACTCACAGCTCTCTTCATAACATGGAAGGGCCTCCTCATGGCCGTCGCCCTCGGCGCGTCCGTCGCACCAGACTACGACACATCCACATCTCTCTTCTTCGAGCGCATGTACGGCCCGAATGCCACCATTTCCACCGCCGCATCCAAGCTCACCAGATGGGACGCCCTGTACTTCGTGCACTCCACCATCAAGGGCCACATCTATGAACAAGAATGGGCGTTCGGCCTCGGTCTGCCCACTCTCGTCGGCGCCGTCGCGAGATCTCTCGTGCGATTCACCCCTGCAACCTACGCGCTGGAGCCCCTTGTGGCCATCTACCTCTCTCATCTATCTCACTATCTCGCCGTGCTATGCCTGCACCGTCTAACAGTCATTCTCTCCCGCAACGCAAGATTGGCCTTCTTATCAGCCGCATTATACATCATCTCCCCGGCAGGCCTGTTCCTCTCCGCCCCGTACAGTGAGAGCCCCTTCGCAGCCCTCTCCTTTCTGGGCAACTTGCTGTTTGCAATGGGGCTGAAGAGCGATCTGACGCACAAGTTCCGCAAACATGTGGCCGTCGTCATAGCAGGCGTGCTCTTCGGCTTGGCCACCACTTTCCGCAGCAATGGTCTCACAAGCGGGTTGTTGTTCGCCGTCGAATCCGTGAATGGTCTGCGCCTGTTTGCCGGCTCCCGCCGCGTGGACCACTTGGTGTCCGTGGCAGTGGCGGTTCTGGGCGGTCTCTGTGTGGCAGCCGGGTCGGTGGTGCCTCAGACTCTGGCGTGGATGAGGTACTGCGGAGATGGGGACTCGTCCAGGCCGTGGTGTGACGAGATGATACCTAGCATATATGCTTTTGCGCAGGAGCACTATTGGTACGTTTGAAAGATGGCCTGCTATTTGCAGCTGTGAATGGGTGCATCTGCTGACCGGCGCCATAGGAATGTTGGGGTTCTAAGGTATTGGACTCTGAATCAGGTTCCTCTGTTTCTTCTTGCGGCTCCCATGCTTGCCATCTTGGTCAAGTCGGGCGTCGATCTGGTCTGGCAGCCACAGCAAGTGGCATCTTCACCAGGCAGGGATAGCGATGACGAAATGCGACGCAGGTTATTTGTACGCGCCCTGGCAGGCAGTCAGGTTGTGGTGGCGATATTGGCAATCACGACGTATCATGTTCAAATCATCACTCGCATTTCATCTGGCTACCCGGTGTGGTATTGGTGGGTCGCAGGATGTCTCATGGACCGCAAGAGGCAACGGCTCGGAGCAGCCATAGCCATGTTCATGATGATGTACGCAGGGATTCAGGGCGGACTCTTTGCCTCGTTCTTGCCCCCGGCGTAACCCAGATGTCTGGCTGTGACTGGACAAATGCCAACATGTATACAAGTAGATCCCGTCGTCCACAATCACGGCTTTTCAAAACCATTTTCTGTTCTCCACGAGTGAAGAAGTCTGAACATGAAGATTACGGCTACCTCGTGGTTTCACCGAGTTTGTGGCTTCTTTGCCCATTAACCTAGACGCAAGATTCTTACTGTCCATCGTGGGCCTGTTACCTGACTGGCTACACAAGGCTTGCCTGCTGACACTCCGGAAAGGGTACGATTGGCAAGAGATGGCGAGGATCGTGGCATCTTTGGTATGACTAGAACTTGCTCACCGGGGAGCCGCCCGAAGTGAGTCTAACCTCAGTGGTCTTGTCGTTCATACTGGTGAGGCAGACCGATTCATGGAGCGAGCCCAATACTGTGCAAGGCGGGCTAGGTGCGTGAGGTTTCAACAGCGCTTCCCACAGACGTCGTTCGCAAATTTGATGCGCAGATGGTCGGACAAGAAAACAAAGATCTGCTGAAGTGACGAGATTCGACAGCCCGCGCTTCATCCCAGCTCCTGAGTTTATCCACATGGTATCCATTGCCAGTATCTGGCGGACTGTGCCCCTGACATCAGACTCCCTTGATTCCTTGGACTGCATTCATTGGTAGGACATCGTATACATGTTCTGCCATCCGCGGTGTATCTCCTTACTACCGAGCTGGTGTTAGCCTGGTACTGACGGGGGACTATACACCAATTAAGGTCTCTGTAAGACTTCCTTTAAGCACTTATTTTGTCGACCCCAAGACCACTCCCACACACGGTATCGCTAGTCCTCGTGAGCGTGACCAAGCAAGTCGCTCGTGACGGCCCCTGTTGTGGCCGTCACGCAAGGTCGGTAATAAGTTGAAAGTGATCTAAGCAGGTAGTGCGCTCGCAGATTAGATAGTTTTTTTTTTTTTTTTTTTTTTTTTTCGTATAAATCTTGGAATATTGGTCGTGTTCAAGTTGCAACATCTGTTTCTCTTATTGTGTTGGATAGAAACAAGCGAGCACCCTTAAACAACTCGGCAAAACTACCTATTTGTCAGGGGCGCAAGGTGTGACGCCCGAGCCAATAGACCAAAAGATACCAATGCTTGCAATCCATGCAAGCGTTTCACCTTACAACAGCTCATAAGGCTAGCCACGCGTGCGTGCTACACAATGCGGTGCCAACTCTCTCAAGACGACGGTATCCGCGACTATATAACCTCAATTGCGCACATACTTACTAGTTACCTAACACCGTGTATTGAAAAGGTTATATTTAAGAGCGAGCAGAAAGACAGACTTATTGATCCTTCGTCTCTGCTATCTAATAAGGAGAGTTTCAAGGGATTTGTAAAATCCTTTTTTTCTCTTCTAACTAATAGGCTAAATAAATAAAGATCTCTAGGTAGTTCTTGATCTTTATTTTACATAAAACCCTTGGTACTTAGTTAGACTTTATATTTTAAAGAATTATTTCCTTTATACTTTTTAAGCTTATAGATGAGCATATAGCTCTATGAATCGCTTTTCTTATAGAGATATCGTATTTCCAGAGTGTATGATCACGTGTGCGCCCAGTTATGTTGGATCGCGGAGAACGTTAACCTGGTCAGCCAGCACCGCGTGTTGTGTGTACGCGCGCGCACGTGGCATGACAGGCTATTGCAAGGTCAATGTTGCGTGGATTGCAGCATTGGTAGATCTTTTAGTCTATTAGCCAGAGCGCCACACCTTGCGCTCGTGACATAGAGCCAGACCTTGTTGCTTAATCCTCTTTTCCGTTCAGGATATTGAAGATTGTTATTTAATAATAGGTTCTGTTGTCGATAACGGAAGTCGAAGATAAGTAGATAATTATCTTGTATCGAATAACGGAATAAGATATATTCAAGAGATAAGAGATATCTCAGAAACAGATATAGAAAGTAATAGATAAGATAATATTTTAAGGGCTCCTTTAGAAGTCGTTAGTAGAAGGGAGGTCTTATATTGTCGAAGCTTGTTAATCATAATGATTCTTCCTTTCTGTCTAGAGGGGGAGAAAGCATCTATTTATCTTCCTGGCCGTCTCAAGGGAGGAGAAAGGGTTATATCAGTAATCTTAGCTGCATATACGCCTAATTCCTAGTTAGTATATCAGTTGTTATAGCTTACAGCTTGCATATGCAGTGTAATCCGATATTGTAACTCTACTATCTTGCATATGCTATTTAACGTAGTAATGCAACTCTACCATCTATCCCTTGTTATCTTGCTTCATAGCTAGATTTTATGTGTTGATCTTGAGGACTGTTGAAGCTGTTATTCTAGTGTGTAAAGCTAACGATTGTCATGGACTAGCCAAAGGCCCAAGACCACGTGTACGTTAATATAACCCCCTAAGGCAAATGGGCGTACCAGTATTGAACAAACTGGCCAGGATTGCTCAGTATAGCACCAAGGACCTTCTTACGCGCGCGCAGCTAACTAGGCGAGGTCCTAAGACCTAGTCCATTACAACGATATTGAAGCTACCCAAGTTAATAACATAGGAAAGACTTATAACATGTTGACATAATAGTACTAGCTAAACCACGTTCTATCGTGATTAAGCATGGAAATGTTCAAAGGCGAACCAACGGTCAACTCGAGATCGCGCGGCCAAGCAAGGCGCAGGCGCCCCCCGTTTGCAAAATGCTTGAAGAAGAAAAAAAAACCCCATAATCACCTGATGCATGCAAT
Organism: Atkinsonella texensis; assembly: GCA_001008035.1. Lineage (NCBI taxonomy): Eukaryota > Fungi > Ascomycota > Sordariomycetes > Hypocreales > Clavicipitaceae > Atkinsonella > Atkinsonella texensis. The sequence continues at coordinate 37,679 of KQ061756.1, forward strand.
GCAACTTTCACAGATTCATATTCGGCGCTTCGCTATCGGTAGACAAGCCGCAAGGTACTGGCTGACTGACTTGTCGGTCCCCGGTGATCAAAGTCAAGTCCGTCAAAATGGCGACTCACTGTTTCACTGCTGCGGCCAGCGCCCAGAAACTGCCGACATGATCATGTTCAAACGATGCATGCATGATGAGGCGTTTGACAAGAATCCAGCGTTCCTGTCAGACAACCGGTCAAAGACGCGCCCGTTTGTAAGTTCTCGGCGAGAAAGCTCGGCTATATAAAGTGCCTCCCTGTCCCTCCCTCTCTCGTGCAAAGCCGTTTCCAACAAAGCGCCTTCTGTTATAAGTTAAGACATTGTAGCTTTTTATCCCATTGGGAACGCCCAGAAAAAGAAGAGGTCTCATATACTAACTACTTTTATCACCCAATTCAAAAACGACCTGCGGCATCGAAATGGAGCCATCACGACCGGCAACCCCTGAGTCATGCACTGCGTCGTCCAGAGCTGCGGCCGGACCACGATCCTCGAGCATAGACTTTCAGTCTGACAATAGCTCAGGAGGGGAATCTCGCTGCTCGGGCTCGGAGTCATTGCCGGGCGATATCCATTCCGGTGATCTGGAGTCGAAGCTGCTGGAGCTGCTCGACATTCACCCCGATCTAAAGACATGGCTCCATCACACGGGCTACTTTGAGAAAGAGCACCAAAGAACCCTGCTCACATACATGAGAGACCTGAATGACTTAGAGGCGGAAAAGGATAAACTCCTGTCCAAGATTCGTGGTAGCAAGCCAGCAGATACCTCGACTGATGCTCTCTACATCGCTCCCCTCCCCTCCCAAGGTAAAGACACGGGAACAGCTTCGTCGAACCGATCATCTCTATCGACCTTCGGCGCGCCTAGTACTCCAACACTTCCGTTGCAAAAGACTCTCGCTCCGCGACCTCCCATACAAGGCAGGCTATTGCCCTTAACCGCAGTCCTTTGCATATCAAAAAGCTAATGCTCGTAGATACGCGCTACTTCCTCGTCAAGTCATACCACACCACAAACGTGGTCATGTCCCGACAAGACGTAAGTTTGTCTCGACGATCTGACGCCACTTGTTGCACAACAGACAGTGTCTAACCATAGAGCACAAGAACCTCTGGCTTACACAAGCGAAAAACGGACCGCTCTTCACACAGGCCTTCCGGGAGTGCAAGTCCGTGGTGCTATTCTTCTCGGTGAACAAGTCGAGAGCTTTTCAAGGATACGTACGTGTGCTTTCAATAGACATTCCTTATACCACCCGTGGACTCCCAATCACACACAAGGCCTCTAGAAGGCTCAGAGAGCTTTGATTTTTAGCTCCCAGCACACATATACACATAGGAAAGTCCAGCAGACATGAAACAAAACAAGTCGTATTTATTTGCACATGAGAAAAAGAGGCAAAAACGATCAAAGCTAATCAGACCTCCCAGGCAAAAATGACATCCCTTCCAGACCACAGTATCCCCCATCCCTCATGGATCACCGCCACGTTCCAGGACTTGCGCACCACACCACCTTTCCGCGTCGACTGGGTCAACGAGTCCGAAACGCCGTTTAAGGAGTTGAGGCACCTTAGAAACCCACTCAACGGGTACCAGCACGTCTTCATGGGCAAAGACGGGCAGGAATATGCCGAGGATTGTGGTCGGAGCATGATGCAAGCCATGGATCGGATCAAGGCCGCTGAGAGACTATATCGACTCACAGCTGTATCTCATATGACTTTTGCTTCTGCGCAGCCAGGAAGAATGCAGAAGATAATTGAGCCGAAGAGGCAATTTATGACCTCTGATGCAGAAGCTGGGACGAATGGACTAGGCATGTCCAGATGGAACGGAGGAGATAAATCCCTCTATGGTAGACAGGGTTCAGAGTCAACAGATGCCCAGAGTGAGGATCTACTGGATTTTAAATGAAGAACACCCTCAGAAACACAATCCCTGAAGTCGGTACAGGCTCAGCAAGAGTAGCACAACTGTCACAAAGTGCGGAAGTCATCTTAGGTTGAAATCAAGCTCATGATAGCCCCGACAAAGATGTAGCGTTTTCCAAAGTACTAGTCCATACCAACTCCTAGCGAAAGATAAAAGACTCCGTTCCCAACTTGTAAACCGTATATAAAATAGACTGCTACAGACTTGTTTGACTCTTTCTTTGCGCTCAGTAATCTTCATCGTCCGAGTCGCTGTTGTCATGGACCCGAATAGCTCGCCATCGTCTATCCGTCAAATCCTGAGCAGCAGTGCCCTCACTTTCCGGGTCAACATATCCAGCGCCCCCTGCTACGCTCAACGCAACAGGCAGAAAAACCAAGGCATGTAATGCAGCAAACAACACCAGCGCCAGCCACACCCGGAAGTAGTAAATTTCAAATATCTTGGATCTTGTGAATGCCAGCACGCAGACGCCCAAGAACTTGGTCACTGTGATCCCGGAGAAGACGGAACCGCCAACGTTGACAAGTGACGTCCATGCGCGAGCATCGCGACCACGAAGAGTCGTGTTATTGCTCTCCATGACGGTTCGTGAAGGAAATGTGAATGCCCTGGCGATATGGGCACAGAACTCCACCGATATTCCCACGCAGATGATGAGGTTGACCAAGGACACGGCATTCAGGGAGACGCCAAATACAGCCATAGCACCCATAATGTCAACCACGCTCATGATGACGGTGACAGTCAGAACTGCGGACGTCATCACCGACCCCAGCAGTATCGACGAGATGATGAAAATGATGGCTACCAGGGCTGATAAAAGGCCTGCAGTGAGATGGACGATGGTAAGGTATTGGTCGAAGAAGATATAGAAAACGCTATAAGGGAAGACTTCTTCTCCCGTCCTCTCGTTAAATTCAGAGGCAATACGACGTGCTGCTGAATATGCGTTGATAAAGTCGGCCTGGCTGCGCAGAGGGGTGTGCGCCGTTCGAAAGTGGCTAGCCTCTACGCTGTTCTTCTTATCATTAATGATGACAGCGTCACCATAAGCTGCCATACCACCCAATGGGCATACGTCATCTGCTGGAGAGAACAGGAACTTGTGGAGGTAATGCACGAATTCTTCATTCTCTGGCATTCCGTACAACGTTGTATTCCAAGCCGGTTTGCGATCCGCAAAGCATGTCTTGTCATTCTCCACACAGCATTGCTCATAAATCGGATTGAGCCACAAGAAAAAGTCATCCATCCAGCTGGCCGTTGGGGAGGCAATGTAAGACATGTTGGGGCGCTGTCTCTCGAGCTCCAGTGCGTTGGTTAATGACAGCTGTTGGCAAGATGTAAATCGTGAGCAGACAGCCTGTTGCTGTTTGCGGTGTGACAAATCCATCCCCCGTGTTACAAAATACACTGGCGGACCTGTCTCCATATAGTCATAAAGGTCGTTGAAGTAGGGAATCAAGTACGATCCATCTGGGATGGCCACTCGCTGATCGAGCCCGAGCTCGATCATTGGTATAAGCGCAAGAGCCGCCGCGAATACGCCGAAGAATACAGCCATGACCCCCATTTTGACTCGTTTGAGGAGCAGACTGGGCGCATAACTATTCTTGATGAAAATTTGCAGGAAACTTTCCTCTTCAATCTCAGAAACGTGCCCACTGCCGACATAGCTGTTGTTCCCATTGTTGTAGATTCGAGCCTTCTTGATCTGCCACCAGGGCCAGAGTTCGCATCGATGGTCTTCCACACGCATCTGATTTAATGCAAGACAAGATACAAACATGGTCATTTGTAGAAGAGCATTGACGAAAACGGCTCCCGCCGCGTAGGCAGCAAAATTTCGAACAGCAGGCATGCCGACAGCAGCTCCCAATGCAAAAGCGATGGTTTCCGTGAGAGCAGAGAATAGAATTGACGGTCCCATGCGACCAAGCACTCTGGCGACACGTTCCTCGACCATCTGGTCCGGGCAGCTCAGGTTGACCATTTCTAATTCGTGGACAATCAAAAATATATTGTCGACGCCCACGGCGAGGACGATGAACGGAATGACCTCCACGATGATCAAAGTCGCCTTGAGGCCCACCCAAGAAAAGAAGCCAATAGATGCCGCAATGGACATGAGGACGATGAGAATACCCAGGAGGCCAAGTGTGACTTTTGACTCGACAAGAAGGAGCGCCGGATTACGAAATATATGTTTGAAGGGCGTTCCCAGAGCCATACAGGCGTAGAGAAACATGACGATGTAGCTTACAACTACGATCTTGGCGTCGGTATTAGTTGACTTGTTTAGCTCCTGCTCCAAGCTGATTTCTGTGCTGAATGAGAGGCGAAGACCTCTTTCGCTGGCTTCATTTTGAACTTCTAGTAACCGGTCTCGTAGTCTGTTTTCCCAATCAATAACTCTCCCTCGGGCGTCACTTCCTTCGGGAGGGTTCTTGATGACCCAGGTGACAGTGAGCGCTTGTGCATTGACAACATCATCATCATAGCCTCCCAGAATCATACTGGGATCTAACGGCTGACCAAATTGTGGACGACAGTTGACAGGTGAACTGGCGCATTCTCGAAGGTCGTCTTTCCAAGTTCTGGGGTTGATCTCGCCCCCCTTAGTGTACCAGTAACCTGTCAACGACTGAACCACACAGGCATCACCCATGGGTTTGAAGCATAAATCACCCAAGTGCTTTCCGTAGGTTTCGCTTTCGAGCGACTCAATGCTCTTTTCAACATCTGCCCACCACTTGAGGGTGTCGTAGCTTAGTACAGGACCTGGTCCACTTGGTAGTGTATCGTTGATGAGGAAGATCTTCTCGGCGCGATAGAAGGCCCCAAAATTGGAATCAAAATAAGCTTTTTCTTGTGCAGCGGCCGACGATGGGCTCACCCAAAGACGAGCTGGGTCTTTCTCCAAGTCAAACCTGAACCAGCCGGCACTCAGGATAGCAACAACTAAGAGACTGGCACAGATGGTGAGACCCGGGGAGCTTGCAGAGGCATGACCAAGGCGATAGAACAGATCATCACACCGATCATTGACCCAGTATCTCCTAGTTGGTCGATCGCGCATGGCTTCGGTCAAAACCGGACCGCCTTCGTCCTCGTCATCGCTATGTGACGATTCGTGAAGCAACCTCGTTCGCTCGACTCGGTGTTGAGCATATCGGTTCCACGCCACGTGGCCAAATATAGACATGGCAAAGGCAAAGAGAATAACAGAATATGTGAAGATGGACGCAAAGGACAAACACGGCAGTGCGCCGACGTGACACGAGCCGGACTTATTTACAGCAGGAAGCTTTGGGCACATGTCAGGGCAATCGACACAGACACACCGATAGTTGGGGTCCTCGTCACTGCACTTCTTGGGTATCATGTCCAATGAGCCCATGCTGGGGTCCTCGTATGACTCTGGAAAGTTGATTTGAAAAGGTGAGCCGACAAGTGGTTTCTTGTCACCCAGAAACTTGAGCATGTCTTGGTAGGTTTTCGCACCACCTCCGATGAGGTCCATTGCTTTGCTGTTCGCGCCACCAAATTTGACCTCTTTGCAGCTGTCGTAGAAACCGGAGCCATACTGTTTAGATATAAGCTGATCCAGCTCTGTGACCAGAAGCTTGCCATTCTTGGAAGCCACCTGCGTGACATTTACGAACAGCGATTGATCTGGGGAGCAAGTGAACTTGCAGAACATATTGAAGAAGTTGTATTTGCAGGCAGGACAAGAACCAATAAGGGTATTTGGCGTGCCGAGTTCGGATTTTAGTGATCGGAGCTAGATGACATACATTGTGAGTACTTCTACTCGCGTCGAGCCAAGTATTTCGCTCATGTACATCGAGCTTACCTGTTCCAAGGTGCAGCAAACCGGGCCATCGCTCCATTCTACTCCACAAAGGTCAACGAGCTCCTGTCGCAGCTCAGCGTCAGGATCTTGAGCCAAGTCGTTATCGACGCATGGAAGCTCTTTGCCAAAGAAGCTTTGCTTGCCACACTGACCCCGAAAGGCGCAACGACCGGGTTCGTGTTTGGCAGTGTAAGGCAAGTTGTCTGCAATGGCGGTGCGCAATATTGCCGAAACTCCCACGAGAGCTGCGACGTGGTGATGCATCCCGGATGGCTAGGCGGGCCAGGCCGCAATGAAAGAGGGCTCAGCGGGTGCGGAAGCTGTCGAAGTACAAATGTAGTCGAGGATGTTTTATAGCGGTATAGTCGTCCTGGCCAGTAGCCGAATGTGATGCTCGCATCACCCGGACAAATGGCGAAATAGAGACACTCGATGGTATTGTCTTGGAGAAGATACTAGCAAGCGTTCAGTCGGGTGAGGCGTCGAGGCATCGAGGCGTCAAGACGTGTTGGGAAAAGGTGCCGCTTCTGTGGGTGCCGCCTCTGTGCAGGCATGGAGCAAGCAAGGTTTTGGACCAGGCATGCAAGTAGCAGGCAGGCACGGCCTGTGTACCTACCTGTAATTACCTGGCCTAGCTACTAGGTACCTAGGTACCTACACCCCCACTGTAGGTAGGTGAGTCATGCTGGAGTGGCTTGAGTGGGTGTATCATAGCTCCGTGGTGCTGTTCCTGACGACTCACTGTGAAGACCCACTCTGCTGCACTTGACTTGAGCCTGAATCATGTTTGCATGTTTGCAGTTCGGCCCCCGCATATGTACGCTGGCGTCATCATTCTGTGTGGACTGCAGGTTCAACCCTCTGCCCTTGCCTCTTCATGAGCTTCGGCGGCGATTGCGTACGGATTCATCTATTCGCAAAGCCATATGCTGTCAGGCCCGATACATACGAGCTGTCTGTGTCTGTTGATTTTCCTTCTCTACCGCATATCTTCCAAGGACCAGTTGGCAATCTTCCTTCAAAACCCCGCACATACACTTTCCGGATCAGAGGTGTCTCACGGCAGAGCCGCCCTTGCACAGAATAGAACTCTTGACACGTCTACGGCTGCCTCGTGCATCATTTTGCCTCATGACGCCCGATGCTCCTTGCTTGGTTAAATTCAATGACAATACAATGCCGTCTGAACTCACACGTGACTATTTGGGGACAACACGAACGGACCCCAGTTCTGGAGCAAATTTTCCTTTAATAACCCGTAGAAATTCTGTCTCCATAATGCGCACAGACATAGCCAGCTCTGCACACATCTCTTGCAAACGGACGCTCATTCATTCACGTCTTGAATAGCAAGTAGTCCCACAAATTTCCGGCCCTATGATACAAGGCGTCGCCTAATGTCTCGTCCATCATCTCTGAATAATGCCTGCTGCCACTCTTGCTCAAACCGCTTCGCCGCTTGACACTCTCTGAGACGCTCATGTCTGCCACAGCGCAGGACATGACTGATGGAAATGAGTATGAGCTCCTTCAAGAGCTGGTGGTAAGTTTCTCAACAGCTCATTGACAATGGGCTTTGACAAATCACTGTACGGTGTCTCTTCACCGGCACGGACAAACGGGCTAAACCATCATCTCGTTCAGGACACTTTTCATACTCTCTTAGATGAGGCTTTAATTGTTGCAATAGCAGGTGACTTCGATCTCAAAAACACGTCTGATTTCAAACAAGCTCGTTCTGTATTGGAAAGTCTGGCGCAGAGCGTTCCAACTGATGAGGCATCAGGCTTCAATCCCAGTGGCATTGCTCAAGCCGTGGATGGAGTTCACATTCGAGACTCTCATCAAGAGCAGACAGCGACATCTACTACAAGTACCAGCCATGGTACCTCCCAGGCTCGCGCAGCGGATGAGTCAAGCACTGATACATCATCATGCGTGCTCGACTCTACTGGTGCCGTTCCGCGGTTGACATCGTTCAACAAGGACAGCGAAGAGGATAAGATCCTTGTCTTGCAGGGCATGTTCGCTGAGCTTAAGCCTTATGATGTCAAGTACGCTCTCAAGAAGGCATGCGGAGATTTTCAAATGGCCTTGGATGATTTACTCAATATCCAGTATTTGCAATTGACCGGTCAGCAGCTTAAGGGCATAGATGGGTTTTTCGTCAGTGACTCCGCCACAACATATGGCAAAAAGAAAAAAAGGGGAAAGAAAGTCATTGCTTCGAATCCAGAAATGTCAAGCGATGGAGCCTCATCACCCCCAATCTCACTCGAAGTGGATAGTATGTTACATGACCTTTGGCGTGTACCGCCCTGACCACTGCCAGCTGACGTTGCCCCAGGTCAAGAGGAAATCGTGTACATTGCCGAGAGATTCGGTATACCATCAGATGAAGTATCACCCGTGTATCACAAATGCCAGTGTTCCAAAGGCGCTACAGTAGTAGAGTTGGTGAGACAGTACATCTCTCATGGCATCGAGACTCAGGACGAAGTTGGCAAGGACGCAGCTGAGACTCTTGCGAAGAAGTATCGCCATGTCCCGACAGAGTTCATGCCAACCATAGTCCATGTTACTGGCGCTATTCCTCAATTTGCAGAAGACGTTGCAGCACTTCTGAACAGGCATTTTTCAAAACAACCCAAGGGGAAGAGAGTAGATCTCACCTACCGGCTAACACCTCTACCCGAAGGGGAGATAGAAGGTAGCGCTCTGTCTCAGGGTTCCAAGTCACCACAACCGAGATTGATGGGCGTGCCAGCCTCGCCGGACGTGAAGAGCGTAGAAGAGGCTATAAGATGCGCAAACATATTCTATCAAGCCAGATGTGACGCTTCTTCCGCGGCAGCCCAATTGTATCGTCGGGGAGCATCCAGCCCACTATACCGACAAGCTGCTGCTTATTACTCAGATAGGGCGGGGGAACAGGCAAGGCATTCTCAAAACGCCACCTCCACAGCTGCTGACCTGCTCGTACACCAGCAAAGCACGCCGTCTTCTATTGATCTGCATGGTGTGCGGGTCCACGATGGTGTACGTATCGCTCTCCAGAGAGTCCAAGAATGGTGGCAGGGTCTCGGCGAGATGAGAGCGAGGAAATTGCGAGAACAGGGCGGATTCACCGTCATCACTGGACTTGGCCGCCACAGTGTCGGCGGGGTGTCGCAGCTGAGACAGGCAGTTGCTGCAGCCTTGCTCCAAGATGGCTGGAAAATGAGAATTGAGACGGGCAAGTTTGTCATATTGGGACGAAGATGATGCGTTTGACGAGAAATCTTGGAAATGCCGTCGTGTCTGGTACGAAATAATGCAGGTCTGACAGCCAGAATTTATGTAAGCGTATATAATCACAACGATATGGAAAGGACATATAAAATCAATGTACTCGAATGCACCCACTATATATACGATTACCATGTATACCAGTCTATCCACATCAGATCCATTAACTAGGTCTGATCAACCACGATTACTTCTCAGCACGCTTCCCATCAATAGCAACCCCACACCTTTCCCAAACAGCATACCCCGTCAGGATGGTACTCAACAGCATAGCAATCGAAACAGTACCAGGCTCGATATCAACCAACCCGGTACTCCAAGCCGGAATCACAATATCCAGAACCTCGGCAACAAGTTTCCTATTCAGACCACCCACGTTGCGCCTGTGCTCCCTTTCCAAAGCCTTCCTTTCCTCCTTGCGCTTCTCAGCAGCACCCTTGGCCTTCACCCCTTCCTTCTCGTCCCCCGCAAGCGCAAACGCCCCCGGCTCCGGAACAGCGCGGTACGCAAACGCCCGGAAGACTTTCACCCCCGAGCTCAGTATGGTACATGAGAGCGCGGCAAACCAGACACCCTGCGCCTGGCTGTCCAACCTGACGGCCTCCGCGTGGCCGAAGATGGAAAAGTGCTTGGTGTGCAGGAGATCGGGCAGCGTGACGGATTCCACGACGCCGAAGAGTCCGAAGAAGCTGTCTGCCATGATGGACAGCCATGTCTCGAGGCTCTTTTCGGGCGCGGTGTATGCGGAGAAGCTGGACTGGAAGCTGCCGAGGCACCAGAAGAGGCGGATGGCGCGACGCGTGAGATTGAGATGGGCCGAGAGTTCGAGCATGGCTAGCTTGCTGGTGGTGTGGACAGTCGCGGGTTGGTTGGCTAGGATCATGGGGATGAGAGTTGGATAGAATGTTAGGATGGCGAATATGGACTGGATAAGGCGCATGAAGCGCTCGAGGCCGACTGTTAACATGGTGTTAGTTCTGGGAAGCTTCTCCTTGACCCTTTCTTTGAATGGCACCTGACGAATGGTATGCCGATTACACCAGTTTCATGACGAGTACATGTATCTGGAGCTCACATTCCCATTTACCAAGGGTTTCACTTGAAGACGCGCTCATATTACAGCGGACTGAAATTGGAATACTTGACACATACCGCTGTCGGTCCCGAAGGCGACGAATTGCTCAAATGATCCTGCCATGGTTCCATGCAGCACGCCGTAGCCGACTTGCAGTCCCTGCTGAGGATCAGGAATTTGACGGCTCGGCGGAGGTAAAAAAAGTCCAAGCCCTGCAGCGGACAAGAGTGCAGATATGCTTCTGAGCATCACCTGCAGTGTCTGGATCTGCTTCTTGAGATGAAGACGTTGCGCATGTGTGAAGTCAGTTCGGCTCTAAGTTGTTCCCTAGACCGACTAGCGCCTTGAAGGTGAAGGTCCACAGAGGTCGGGTTATCTACAGACTTCCGCCGTGAAGACACCAGACCTAAAAGGCCAACAGATGGCGCGACTATTCGCCGCTTGAATTAACAAACCTGCTTATATACGTGAAGCCCTTGATACCAGTATCTACGACTGGGACTATCTGGGAAGACGGGGGGTTTGGGTGTAGGTTATTGGGGTTGGATGGGCTTCCGACAGCAGTTGATTCTCCGCAGCAAACGGAAACCGAATTCATTGAATAGCATTAATGCCGTTTGGCTTTGCAAACTGACGTTGGGATGTTTTCGTCAATTGAAGAGATTTAGCTTCGGACGCCCCCTCGATGAACAAGGGTTCATCCGTGACGTAAACATCACAACGCCAAGTGGGTGAGCCAGACTGGGGGATAAATTTTTTTTTTTTTTTTTTTTTTTTTTTTTTAAAAAAGAAGAGTCGCAGTTAGAACATAATAAGTACAACTACAACAGCCTAGCAGCATGTTTGCAGGCTGCAAAATGTAGTACGAAGCTAGCAGCCACAAAAGTTGACGCGCTCCCGGCGTAAACATGTCTTTTCCTTCCCGCCCATTTCCTCATTGTCTAGTCTACAGAGGGCAGAAACACATCTCCAATAAAATTACTGGCCAGGCGAAACAAGCTTTCCAAGTGACTTTGTATTTGACTCCCATCCACCAGCCAGGGCTGGACCACCGTTCTCCTTAGCAAACTTCTGCATTCTAGCTTCCAGCTCGGGTCGAAAGTGGCGGATAAGACCCTGGATGGGCCAGGCAAACGCTTCACCCAAAGCTACATATCGTCGACATCAGCATGCAATCATTTGCCAGTGTAGTATTCGGTTCCGGTGGCTTTGAAGTACATACCGCAAATAGTGTGTCCCTCGACTTGCTTCGTCAACTCCTGGAGCATATCGATCTCTCTCTCGCGTCCCTGACCACGTTCAAATCGAGACATGATTTGCTCGGTCCACTTGCTGCCCTCGCGGCAAGGAGTGCACTGGCCGCAGCTCTCATGTCGGTAGAAGTGGCTGAGTCGGGAAATGGCACGGACGACATCGGCACTCTTGTCCATGACAATAACAGCGGCAGTTCCGAGACCAGACTGGCTGTCCTTCAGGGCATCAAAGTCCATCAGCTGGTCGTCACAGACACTCTTAGGCAGAATCGGGGTTGATGAGCCGCCGGGGATGATGGCAAGCAGATTGTCCCAGCCTCCACGGACGCCGCCGCAATGTTTTTCGATCAGCTCGCGCAGTGGAATCGACATCTCCTCCTCGACGGTGCAAGGGTTGTTGACATGGCCAGAGATGCAGAAGAGCTTGGTGCCCTGGTTTCGCTCACGGCCAAAGCCGGCAAACCAGTTGCCTCCACGTCGGCAGATAGTAGGAGCGACAGCGACAGTCTCAACGTTGGCCACGGTCGAGGGGCATCCGAAAAGACCCACAGCAGCTGGGAACGGCGGCTTGAGACGAGGCTTGCCAGGTTTGCCCTCCAACGACTCGATTAAGGAGGTCTCTTCACCACAAACATAGGCACCGGCACCACGGTGAATGTAAACGTCGAAGTCATAACCAGAGCCGCAGGCGTTCTTTCCGATCAATCCATCTTTGTAGGCCTCGTCGATGGCATTCTGCAGAACAGCAGCTTCGTAGACAAATTCTCCACGAATATAAATGTAGGCAGCAGTCGCGTTCATAGCTCGTCCGGCGACGAGGCAGCCTTCTATGAGCTTATGGGGGTCCTTTCGCATGATCTCGCGGTCCTTGCAGGTTCCGGGTTCACCTTCATCAGCGTTGACAACAAGATATCGGGGCTTGGTGTCCTTATCCCAGTCCTTGAAGTTCATAAAGGACTATCTCGAAGGAACCGATTGAGTTAGAATCGAGCACCACATATGAACCATTAACGAAGAAATGATCATATGAACGTACCCATTTGAGTCCAGACGGGAAGCCAGCACCACCACGTCCTCGTAGACCCGAAGCCTTGACCTCATTGATAATCCAGTCGTGGCCCTTGAGAATAATTTCCTTCGTCTTGTGCCAGTCACCCATCTTCTTCGCGCTCTTGAGGTCGGCGGGGAATCGGCCGTAAAGATTCTGGAAAATACGGTCTTGGTCCTTCAGACCTCCGTATGTTCGTTTGGGGCTGCCATCCTGTACGGTGGCCAGTCCCCTCACGGCAGTCCCTGAGAGGCTGACAGCCTTTTTCGGCGCCGCTTTCGAGGACAGCATTGCGTCGTCGTCCGGTTAGGCGGCGAATCTTGGATGAGGTTGAGGTCGCGGATCTGTCGTGAAGGTGATGTGCGGCAACTTCGCGGCGAGATTTGTCCGATGTAAGCGTCAGAATTGCGGGTGCTGTGGTTGGTCAATGCCGGGAGTGTGTGTACTAACCGCCCCATTAATTACTACTTTAAAATAGGTGAGGATTGTGCTGAAAGAAAAGTACACCATATCTTTCCTGCTAGTATAGGGGTCCACAGCTGGTCCCGCTTAGCTGTCGTGCGCTAATATCTTTGGTTCGCAGCAAGCTAGCCCGAAATTCCAGCTCCATGCAATAGTATACAAAGTCGAGTGCCACCTCCTTCTACATTGTTCAAATTTTGACACCCTTCTTCTCTTGCCCAAGAAGCTGAAAGCCGCTGTCTTCGCACTTCGTGCTCGAAAATGTCGAGCAAACGGCACTCTATTTTGCCTGCGATCGACCGTAGTGGTCCAAAGCCACCAGTCAATTTCTCGTCATCCCTTACGATATCCGATAATGCTATTCTGCAAGGAAATCACTCAATAACTATGCAATCCGAAACCGTAATTCACCCGCGAGCCCGACTTGAATCACACTCTGGCAGTATACTCGTTGGAAGAAGATGCATCATACAAGAACGAGCCCACATCGGAGCCCGTCCTGCTGATATAAACACAGCCAGGGCAGGAGGCGTCGTGCTTGGCGACTATGTGGTTGTCGAAGTAGGCTCCATCATCGAAGCTGGCGATACTGAAGTTGGCGAAGGCACAACTCTCCAAGTAGGATGTAAGATTGGTAGTGGAGCTAAGATTGGCAGAAACTGCACAATCTCTCACAAATCAGTTGTCGCACCTGGCGAGGAGTTGCCAGATCATACCGTTGTTTACTCCGATGGATTGCGTCGACTGGATCAACGCGGAGTCACAGACATGCGCAAACTAGGCTTGGTCAAACAAATTGCGATTTTGAGGAAGATGATTCCCAGCAACCCGGAGAAATTCAAGTGAGGTCTCCGTAGCATGAAGTGGTTTAGATATCGAACTTTGCTACATTTTTATGCGCGTATCTCAACGACCACCACACCAACCTGAGTTTATTTCAATCAACGAGTCATGGCGTCCTCGAAGAGTTGTCTGAGCTGCTCCTTCTCCTTCTGAAGCTCTTGGTCTAGGCCAGGTGCCAGCATAAGTACACGAGCTTGGGGAATGGTGCCCTCAACTAAAGCATCGATATGGTCGCTTCCAAAACCCAGCTCCTTCAAACCAGCAGGCTGATCACCAAGATCGGCAAGGAACTTGGACAACGCCTCAGCAAGCACTTCGCCAGCGCTCTCCTCTTTCACATTGGAGATATCGACTCCAAATGCCTCCGCAGCTTCAAGATGTCTTCGTGGATTGGAAGCAGCGGTGAAACGAAACACGGCCGGGGCCGAGACAGCGACTGAGACACCGTGAGGAATCAATGGTGCTGAAACATCGTAGCCGGCGTGCTTATAACCAGGGTTCTGTCCTGAAATAGGATATGACATGCCTGTATAGAGAATTGAGTGTCAGTAGCCAGCGCAGAAAAGAATGAACAGGCGACCCAGCACATGTACATACCGTGACACAAGTGAACACCTGCATTGCCGAAGCCGACGCCCGCCAATGTAGCGGCGAGAAGCATCTCGCTCTGCGCCTCGAAGTCATCAGGGTCCCTCACAGCGCGAGGAAGATATTTGACGGTACGACGGAGGGCATGGAAAGAGAAGACATCGGAGATTGGATTGGCACCTTGATAAGCAGGTCTCATAATGGGGTTAGGCGGACGAGGGATTCGCTCATAATACGGGATCGCAGTCCAAGACTCTAGCGAATGGCACAGCACGTCGAGGCCGGAGCTGGCCTTGACAGCGGCGGGCATAGTTCGAGTGTTGATTGGATCACAAATTCCAAGAGTTGGCTTCAAGTTTCGATGAGCCACGCCGGTCTTTGCCCGTTTCGAAACAAGGTCGAAAATAGCCGTGCCCGTAGTCTCGCTTCCAGTTCCTGCCGTGGTAGGGACTGCAATCAAAGGGGTCAGTTGTTTGTCAATGGGACGGCCCTTGCCAAGAGGAGCGTTCACGAAGTCCAGAAAGTCCGCTTCGGGGTAGTTGAGGTAAAGATTCATGAGCTTGGCCGTATCCATGACAGAGCCACCGCCAACGGCGAGGAATGCATCCGGCTGATAGGGACGAACCCAGTCGATAGCCTCTTTGATACTAGAGACTACAAGTCAGGCGGTGTTTACTTTTTCACAAGAACAAATTAGAATGACCAAGATAGGTGTGCCACGTACGAGCTATCCTTAGGTTCCACCCTCACGTTTGAGAAGACCTGGAAGCTGATGCCTTCCCTCGTCAGACCCTCTCTCACCTGCCTCATGGCATCCAGCTGGTCCACAGTGGCATCGGTCACAACAGCAACCTTCTTGGCACCCAGGTTCTTGAAGTCCATACCAACTTCTTGCGTAACGCCGGGGCCAAAGCGAATGGACGATGCCGCCATCTCAAAGGCATACTCCTTCAACTCCTGGCTTGCGGATGTGGGGGTGGCATATCTGCGACGACCTGCTTCACGAATGCGGGGCACAATAGAAGGAGGCGCATGGTGATGGCCCGGGTTTGAATGACACGGGCATGAAGGCGGGTGTGTATATTGAATGGTGCGAAGCAGACTGGTCGCCCGCTTGGCGGCCTACATGAGGTTCCTCCATAAGCATTGAAACGGGCTTGCTTAACCTCGAATGGGAACAGCTTATTGAGTGAGTGGCTAGCTTACATTGGGCATAACTCGAACGGCGCCCATGGGGAGCTTATGCACTCTGCAGGAATGAGACTTGCGTAATTGAATTTTGTCCTCAGTACTCGGACCAAGGAAGTTGAGGATGTAGATTGACGTGCGGCACGCCGAAAGTTAGAAAGGGATCGTGTATCGTGATGATGACGATGATGATGTTGGCGGTGGGGACAGCCTCGGACAAGACATCTGAGAGACGAGACAACACAGGTACCCTGTAAGGACTGCGGGGGGGAGCTCCAGTGGGAATCGGAACGGGCGGCGCGCGGCAACCGGGACTTTTCTTTCATCGGGCACGATTAATGTTAAACACGCAGTACTCCGTAGTATCTTACGGAGTACGGAGTACATACGGAGTAGCACAAAATGGAAATGTGCAGGAGGGGCTAAACCCAAAGCGGAAGTCACGACTTCGCAGCCCAACTGCCTTCACTAACTGCTAACCATCGCTGCTGTTGAAATCTCTGCTGTTCTGTCCAATCAACACTGCTAATGAACAGCGCAGTTTTATACAGAAGCTCCGAGTCTTGTTGAAAATTCTGTCTCCCGCTCTTGGTAAGAAGCCTCGGGATGCTACAGTTGCAAGATTGTTGGCATGGCATGTGGTAGCTGCAATTACAATTGGCCGGTGAGTGGCCAGGTCACGTTTGAAGCATGAAGCCTCAAAAATGAAAGCTTTGCCTCTCTTCAATTGTGTGTTCATAAGGATTCCAGATTTGTGGGCGATGCCTACCGCAAATTTACCGTGACGGTTGAAAATGGATCTTTTCATACTTCCAGTTGTTGCAGGAACATTTAATGGCTAGCTGAGTGACCTGAGCCGATCTTTCGTGATACCAAAGCACATCATTTCGCGACATAGGCTATGCTTCGTCTGAAAGCGTACCGGAAGCTGGCTAGGGCTGTCGCCGAGTTATCCACGTTAAAAAGGCCTGCGAGCAATCCATAATAGATCGGAAGAATGCTAGAACAGAGCAGAGAGCACTTGCGAAGTCGTTCATTAGGTACCTACCGGTACCTATGTACATACCTCCTACCCAGGTTAATGCAGGAGCTGTGGTGGGGCGTCGGACTCTGGCACGAGCCAACCACGAGCTGTCACGCCGGCCACCACCCGCCTTCAACGTTTCCAATCCGTCCAGTCCGTCCAGTCCGGTGCCAGGTTCCAGGTTCCAGGTTTCTCGGACGGTAGGAACCCCGTCAAGGGGTGGCCAGATTAATCTGGACGTCGCGACTAATCCATGGATGGATTGTACCAATGCCTTAGAGGCTTAAGTGCAGCACTGAGTTAGACAGTAAATACTGATTGTGGTAGAGGCTTCAATTTCCTAGCTAGCGATGAATTTTTTTTTTATCGAAATCAGGGTTCAATTCGCGCTGTTGGTGCCGGTGTCCGGATTAATCTGGCTGCCGCATGCCGCGTGCCCCGTCACCCGTCAACCCGTCAACCCGTCATTCTCAAACTGAAGGGAAGCCAGCCCCACTATGCTGGGTGCTTCAACCCTCCTGATGCCAGATGGGCCCATCCATCCATCACCACAATCCGTCCCAGCGACATACGAATTCTCCCGGCATCGCATCGATCTCCCAACAGTCAGTCCGGCTTCAGGCTGCAGCAACTCGCCGCCGGCGCATGCGTCCCTCGTCCTGGCATCTGCGTCGTCTCGACCATGCACTGCTGGCCTGCCAACTGCTCGTGTATCTTCTTGATGATCCCTCTTGACGCGCCTAACTGATGGACCGCGCGAATGGGGCCGGGCATGGCAGTGCCGCCGCTGCCGCCGCCGCCTCAAGGGCAGAGCGATTCGAAGACGAGAAGCGCCGCATAATTGAAAGCTGTTTCAGCAAAAAAGATACTGACGGCTCACGTAAGTCGACGTCCGATCCGATCTGCTGCCCAGCAGTCGCAATGCAGTGCCCCTCCACGCCCCCTTCGTCTACAATCAATCCTCTCGCGATACCAGCTATCAAAGCACATGCCTGGCAGCTCGTACTTGCCCGAATGTTCATTTATATTTTTTGCAATTTGCGTAAGGGCTGAGACTGCAGCACGTTGCTGACATTCATGTGCTTCATCATACTCTCCAGTTCTGGAGACTTATATTACCCACATTCGAGTTGTCGAATATTCCTCACATCCATCAAGTCCGCCGCCACCGCAGGCTCGAATCCCAGAGGTCGAAAAATCACGAGCCATTATAGTTGCTGTGCGAAAGTCTGGTCGTGTGCGCGTGCACAAGTCCAAGGAAAATCCCAATGGAACGTTTTCCATCGGCAAGACATGGAACCTGGACGATCTCAGTCACATCGAATCATTCACAGGTCCGCAAGTTAGCCCAAATAATCGCGAATGGGGTGGTGACACTGGCTTTCTCGTCGTCCTCGGTAAGTCGTACTTCTGGCAGGCCCAGACCGATAAAGAGAAGAAGTTCTTCATTGCCAGCCTAATCAAGATATATGGCAAATACACGGGAGGCAAAGTCCCCGGGCTAGGAGGCTTTGACCAGAAGGAATTAGATCAAGTACTGGGAGCAGGAAGACGAGCTGGTCATGGTTCTGGAGCTCCTCATCCGCCGAGGCCGCCTCTTCCTGAGCAGACTACCACTATACACCAGAATGTTGCTACCAGGAACTCAGCATCGACCGCTCCGCCTATCTCTCCCATCCCACCACCGTCTTCGACCTCGAGTACCTCCGAT
Organism: Atkinsonella texensis; assembly: GCA_001008035.1. Taxonomy (NCBI): domain Eukaryota; kingdom Fungi; phylum Ascomycota; class Sordariomycetes; order Hypocreales; family Clavicipitaceae; genus Atkinsonella; species Atkinsonella texensis. Next base: position 55,989 of record KQ061756.1, read on the forward strand.
CTGTCTCGATTCCGGAAAAGCCCTGTCGGCATGCGAAAGCCCTCGAACGGCAGCAACTCACCTTCAACAAGCTTCGACGGAAATATCTCAAGAGACCGCATGGGTCCTCGATGGACAAATCAACCAAACAGGAGCCAGGACTCTGTCAACAATTCATTTGCCACGGCTACAACTATCAGGACCGACGATGCATCCAGCCAGCCACCCCGTTCTCGCAACGGCATGAACGGACCTGGATCGTTTGGACGGTTCGGCGATCCTCGAGACGCTCAGGAACCCCCCCGAGATCCTTCTCCTGCTCAAACTTTACAAGGTCCTCTGCAAGGAGGAGGGAAACCACCCCCAGAAAGACGTCGTCCACCGATGGATCCCGCACGACCACAAGATCGAGATCTTGTTCCTCCCCCTCTAAATAGTCCGACACGCAGGGAACCTGTCCTTCCGCCACGAAGCAATGATCGCATGACATCAAGACAAGATACCAGCCAGCCCCTGCCATTGACCAGAGGGATGCAAGATAACAGCTTCAGCACATCTATGCCGTCTCTTGACATGTCCGAGTCTTATAGCGCCAAGCCTGAGCTCGCACCAGAGCCACCAACAAACAATTCAAGCACGTCTCTGCCAATCACCATTGCAAGCGATAGTGCCTCTGCTACAGAGCCTCCGCCAGAGCCCGAGGAAGATATGCGGCCAGGACTGGGCCCCATGATTCGATCCAAGAAATCAAAAGGAGACATTGCCGGCGCTCTCTGGAAAGCAGCATCAGCCGCAACGGCTTTTCGTCCACGTCCAGGCGGCGCGGGGGAGCGTTTGCGCCAGACCGCCGCCAAGACAGATGGCCCAGATGGTATTACCTGTGTCGTTCCTGCACCTCCTCGCCCCCTTACTCCGGAAGTACCCAATCCGACATCTGCCCCTACGGAAGCACTAAAACAAACCCCAGTGACAGTTGCAGCCGAGTCTTCCACTGTGTCCTCCGATCCAGCTTCAGAAGCAGTTCCAGAAGTTACGCTCACCGTACCTAATGCCAGCCAGGCTACTGTAGTGGAACCGGCAAAGACCCAAAACGTCAGTAAGGAAGAGTCGGCAACGGAGGCACCGCGACGGTCGGTTGTTACAGGCAATGACGCCAAATACCTGCAAAATCTTGGAATAGATCCCAGCCTGTTGGACGAAAGAAGTGAAGAATTTGGCAAATGGCTGGATTACTTCGGTTGGGTACCAGGCCAAGATATGCGTTCTCATCCCGCAGAAGAGATGAAGGCCGATATAGAGCGTGAAATCAACAGAGCGCAAGCCGGTGGTTGGTTAGCACGATTTCAGGAGGAAGACGAGCGAGTGTCTGCCATTAAGCGGGGCATCGACTTGGCCATTGGAGAATGCGAGGAGCTGGATAATCTGCTGACTCTTTACTCTGTCGAGCTTTCGGTAAGCCAAGCCACAGTATCTAGTTTTGGTCAAGATGATGACTCACAAGTGTCCAGACTCTTTCAGATGACATTGCATATATTGAGGCTCAGGGTCAGGGCCTTCAGGTGCAGACAGCCAATCAGAAGCTGCTCAAGAAGGAATTGGAGTCGTTGCTGGAGACGTGCGCCATCACTTCCACTGATCTTGAAGCTTTGCGTTTGGCTCCCTTGGAAGACACGCGCGGTTTAGAAGACGTCGAGGCTGCTTTGGTTACACTATTTAAGGCTATGATCAAGATTGACCCCACGCTAGGTGGCGCTGAACCCATGCCAAACGCAAATTCTAGCCACGATCAGGCTCCTGCCTTCAACACAGATTATGGAAATATGCGCATCGTCCAAGAGAAGAAGGAGATGTACTTGCAGGAAAGTGCCTACTTTATGAGGAGGTTCATTGAGTTCATGGCCCGCCAATTTGACGAATCTTCTGCTGGCTCCAGACAGGCTCTTGAGGGCGCCCTCTCCAAGAGAGTGGACGCTTGCCACTATAACGCTGGTCGAGAGATGCTGTGGAAGTACAGTCCTCTGATGTTGTACGCGCGTGACGTCGATCTACAGAATTGGAACCGTCTGATTCAGATCTACCAGGAAAAGAGCCATCCTCTTTACAAAGGACAGTTCCAGCATGTTATTGCTATCTGGCGCAAGAACGCCAGGAAGATGACGGGAGAAGAGGCCGAGCTTCTGTTCTCGTTCAGAGCAGAAAAACAACAAGAAGGTGTCGCCACAGCCGCTCGAAAAATGACGGTGAAACGAAGCCACACACTAGCGAGAGCGCTGCGATCGCCCATGGCCGACAGCGGTAGCGGTCGGGCCAATGCAGAAAAGTCCACACCTGACAAGAGGAGTTTCCCCTATGAAATATTTTCTGACGTGTTGGATGATCTTTTGCCTCTCGTAGAGATGGAACAGAATTTCATCATCGACTTCTTCCATGCCACTACTCTCGAGCAGGGCGACTTCACCGATGCGGTGACTGCCAGCGCACCTCGCGATCGTCGTGGAGGTGACTTGAAGCGTCATCGTCTTATGGAGCCGGATCGAGACTTGGCTCGACGGGTGACTCGGTCAATGGAGGTGATCTTTGCCTTTCTGGAGTCAGAATTACTGCGGCTCATGGACTGGGTCATTGGACAGGATCCTTTGTAAGTCTAGAAATATCCTTTACAGATGTGTAATGGCTCAAAATACTGACCACTCTTCCCCGCAGGCAAGGAGTAGGAGTCTTGGCGGTTTTAGAGAAGAAGCTTTCCGAAATCAGCCAGTCGAACCAGGATTATCTCAATACGCTCCTTCAGAAGCTGAACAGTCTTTTGGAAGGACGCTTCAGCAAGTTTGTCGAGGAGCAGATCAAGGCTATCGAAGAAACCAAGGTCAAGATCAACAAACGGAAGGGTGTCATCTCCTTCTTCCGGGTCTTCCCAGCCTTTATGGCGGCAATCGAGAACATGGTTATTGGCCTGGATACGAACTTGGCACTTCGACGTATGATTGATCGCGAGTACGACCGCATTCTCAAGTGTATGTTTGACTCACTCATGGTTATTGCCCGAGAACACCCTGCCGTCAGCGTTGGCAGCGGAACAGCGGATCCTGAGGACAAAGAAGCGCTCAACTTCCACATCCTCCTCATTGAAAACATGAACCACTTCCTTGAGGAATCAGATACGCACGGTCTGGAAGTATTAGAAGAATGGAAAGACCAGGCAAATACAGAGTATCACGAGCACATGGGCATGTACCTTAACGCCGTCATGCGCCGACCTCTCGGAAAGCTCCTGGACTATTTGGAAAACATCGAGGCGCAAATACAAACCGGCAAATCGCCAACTGCCATCGCACACCAGGCTTCAAATGACAAGTCGATTTTTAACAAGATCCTCAGCAGCTACGATGGCAAGGAAGTTCGCAAGGGCATCGAGGCTCTGCGAAAGCGTGTTGAGAAGCACTTTGGCGACGCCGACGACCCTGGGCTTAGCCGTGCTCTGGTCGCCAAGGTGACGTCTGAGTGCGAGAACTTCTATGCTGACGTGGAACAGAGGATAGGGAAGATCACCACTGATGTGTATGAGGGGTTTATCCCTTTCGAGTGGCCCAGGGCGGACGTGAAGATGGCGTTTCGATGAATGCAGACTGGGGCCGAAGTAGATCGATCTGTGCGGGGCGATGGCCGCAACAATGGGACAGGCAAATGATTTAAGTTCACCACGGGGTGGCCTGTTTGATAATTCTTCTTTCTCTTTGCCGATTACAACTGGGAGCTTTGCATGATGACGGGAGCGAGGCCACGATGGTGCAGAGGCGCATGTATAGTATCATGAGAGGCGGGTGCAGCACATGAAGAAACATATGCATTTCCGAGGTTGTGCGAGGAAGCAACATCCCATGTGACTGGTTACGTCAGTATAAATGGCTCTAGTGTACGGAGTAAGACCCGAAGCTCTATTAATGTGATCTGATCTAGGGGGGACAAGATCTGCTGGGTTAGGGTTAACTTGACGCAGGCTTACATAACACACTCCGTTGTGGTCCGTGGTCCCTCCCTACTCCGTACCCGCCACTTAACGCGTCTTGCCCCACCCACCACCCGACGAGCTTCAACGTCAAACCACACTCAAGCAACATCGCATCACACCAGCTTACATTTGCCCATCTGCGAAACCCCCCCCCCCCCAAAAAAAAAAGAAAACAAAAAGAAAAAATTCTGCGCAACCGACAGCCATAAGTTTTCATCTTCACATCCAGCCCGCAAAGCCACCATGGCTCCGGAAACGCGCTCCAGGGGCATCCCACCCCCAAGCCGCGTATACAACTCCACGCCAGGCCTCCAGCAAGCACAGTTTCCCTCCAGAAAGAAGAAGATCCGGCGACGCGCCGAGCGCGAACACAAGAGCTTGAAGCAGCAAACCCTGACGCAGATCGACTTCGTATCAAGCTTCGACGAGGACGACGTGATTGCTCTGAGCGAAAGCGACGCCACGCCGACGCGGAGCCCTTCACCCGACGACGACGATGACGACAAGGAGAACGCACCGCCGCCGGCCAGTGCTCAGAGACAGGAGGAGGTGATTCCCGTGTCGAGGAGGCGCAAACGCGCTGCGGGATTAAGAAAGGAGGCTTCAAAGCGACGGCGGACTGTGGGCGATGAGCATCGCGCTGGGAGGGCTCTGGGGGCGGACCCGGCGCGGCGGAGGACCCTTGGGGATGCGCCTCCTTCGACAAATTACTCCACGCAGACGCTCACGCAGTTTCTGGGCCACCAGACTTCCTTTGTCGTTGATTCGGATGACGAGCAGGATGAGGGGTTTCTGTCGTGGCTTGGGGAGGCGGAGCCTGATCCGGGGAGTCCCAGCGCTGGGAGGGGGAGAGGCAAGCGCGTGTTCTCTGCTGCTAGCGTGTCTGCACGGGGCGTTGCGCCCGTCGTACCCGCGTCGAGGGAGGGCTCTGTCGTTCCCCAGACTCCCGCCAGGCGAGGCACGGGCATACGGTTCGACATCCCCTCAGGCGGTCCGCAGTCGCCGAGCGAGAGGATGGTAGGGCGGTACGGAGCTCCAAACTCACAGGATTCCCCGTCAAGGCCACCACCGATAGAACCCCCCCGGCAGGAAAGTGGCGAGACCGCCACGGGGCCTTCAGCCGAGACGCGCAGGCCGTCAGTCATCCAGGACTCCTTCGCGACCGAGGGCTGGGCCACGCCGAGCAAGAGCCAGGGCGAGACGCGCGCCACGCCCAAGAGCGCTCGGAAAGCAACGCCCGTCAGCACACGCACGCGTCTGGAATTCAGCATACTGGAAGATTCTCCTTCAGCCACAGTGGTGCTGGAGAAGCCGCCGAAACGAAAGACTGCTCCCTCTCCCGACGAGAAAACACCAAGAGGACTGTACGAGGTTCCTGACTCTGACGAGGATGAGGAGCTTGCTGGGGAAGGTGAGGCGGCGCGCGATGAAGCATGCGAGACGACGGGCTTCCAGGTCGGGCTTGAAACGCAGGCTGTCATGGGCGAGATTGCCTCGAGCGAGCAGCAGGGCGAGCTTGACTCTGCCGCTGCCGCTGCCGCTGCCGCTGCCACCCTGCTGCCTCCGGCTCGGAACTCCAAGCACCGCCGGCAGTCGAGCCCAAAACCGCCGGCGACTCGAGCTGAATCACCAACGACCCTCCTACCACCTCCCGGCAAACCTGTCCGCCGGCCCCTTCACCACCCCTCGGGCCACGCCCAGCCCAGCCAGCCGTGGGAATCACAAAGAGTGCCCGTCTCGGTCCTGCAGTCCCTCCCAGCGCCATCAGCCCGGTCGGACATCATCCTCCCCATCTCGTCCGCCTCCCTGGCGTCCCTGACAGCCGGCCACACCACCGCAGTCACGACCGCCTTCAAGATCCCCCGGCAGGTAGTCCGCTTCTGGCTCTTCGAGAACCGCCTCCTCCGATACATGGCGTGCGTCTCACCGGGCGAGCAAGGCCCGCGCACCTCGACCTGGCGCTTCCACGCCTCGCAGGTGTACGAGCTCAACAACCCCGTCCAGCAGCAGGACATGCTCGAAGAGGGCTGGATCAGAAGCCGAATTCCCCGCTACACCTACCTGCCCCCCGCCGTCATAGGACAGCTCCTCTGGAACCTGCGACACGCCCTCTTCGCCGACCTGTCCGAGTCCCCGACATCGCCGCCTCCCCTTTCAAGCCCGCCCGGCCGACAGGAAGATAACCGCCTGCCTCGTCGCGCCGCCACTCCCCCAGGCAGCATGTCCGTCTCGCAGCAAATCGCGGCCCAGATCCATAGCGACATAGCCCACTCAACTCAACTCCCCACCTCCGATGACATGATCCCCTCCACCCCAGACGACAACCAGGCTCTCGGATTTCCCCCGTCAACAAGCAATTCTCGCGTGGCCTCCTCGTCCCTCGTCCGCGAAACCAACAACCAAATTCCCCCCTCGCAGGCAACAACCCTCTCGCAGGCATCCTCTGCCGAAAATCCGTCTCGAACCTCCCCGAGCAAGCCTCAGAGCAATCCGCCTCCTCCTCCACCACCACCCCTTTTCAACACGTCCGAAAACAGCATCCAGTTCATCGACACCGACTGCCTTAGTTCTTTGCCCGTTCCTTCCTCCCTGTCTTCTACTTCCCAGCTGTTGACCAAGAGTCAGCTTCTCCCCGATAGTCTCATTCACGATCCTCCTCCTCCCCCACCTGAGATATGGGATTCTGATGACGAGGATACGTCTTTGTAAGATACTTTATGGCTGGTATGGGATGGATTTATCCTTTTTTTTTTAAAAAAAAAAAAAACTAGCAATCTTGGGTCAGAATTTTTTGCGGGAAGCATGTTTTCGAATACCCAATTAGGTACTCTCGTCACTATTCATCTGGTATAACGCAAATACAATATTGATTTCGGCTTCATGCAACGCGTCGCTTTGTATTGAATACTAATGTCGTCCAACCCTTAAGGACTCAAACATTTTCTAAACCTTGCTGTCATATCCGCTCTGCCCTTGCAGTTGAGCGCTCCACCGTCCTTCTCCGTTCGCTTCGTACAATACCCATGATTCAACTTCCAACTGTAACTGATGCCGCCGGTAAGCATGGCTGGAGAAAACCCATCGGGAATCAATGTCCGCCGCCAATCCCCGTTTCTCCGATGCGATAAATGATAACAGTATTTGAGGTCCGTCTACCAATTTGAACTTTTCGTCACACTCCCAAAGCGGTTCATAATCATACCTCCATCATTTTCCTCATTGACCAAGCATGTAGCTGAGGAAGGCAATAATGTTGTAGAATGCACACAGCGCCCGAATGTTAGTCATGTCATGTGAATTATGCGTTGTTTCTTTCATTGCTTGTAAAACCTGGGCGGGGGAGTTTCTACGGCTAGAAAATCTTTCCCAGATCCGATCCATCCCATCTGCTTACGAGAGATGGAAAGCTCCCTGGCCTTCCTTCATTGCCTTGAAGAGCTGCCTCTTCATCGTCTCGATTGATGTGTAGTCAGGTAATTTCAAGTAATTGACGCACGTCATGACGCTGGGCAAATAATCATCAGAAGTGTAGGGATGCTCACTCGGTTTGCACACAACTGTAAACATTGGTGTCAAGCTTCTGAAACCTGTTGAACTATTAGTACACCTATTGCGCAGACTTCCGATCAAACCAGTTGTCTCATGGGTAGTTAGTTATGCTTACCTCCGATTGGAAGTTTGGGGCTGCCAGTTGTAAATTGCAAAAAATCACGACGATGTGCCATGTCGAATTCGCTCATAGTGTGAAGCAAGTTTTTCACACTACGACTATCCATATTGAAGCCATGATCCGCTTTAATAGAGTCGGTGAGAGCTAAAGAACACGTCACATTAGTCGCTGGAGGGTAATCAGGGAGTAGTGGTGTGTGTCTGCACGGAAGGGATTCAACGTACTCTCCAAGGACCAATCCTCGTCAACTTTTCCGAATAAGCTCACTAGCTCGTCTGGAGTGAAAGCGCTGAGGGCGGAGTATGGAAAGACTTGCGAGAATCCAGTGCGGAATGCGTCCATTTGTTGACGAACGCCGGAGCCCAGCGTCATGTCGACCACCTTTTCAAGATAAGCCTCCACGTTCTCAATGGTAACTCGCTTATGTGAGCCGTTATCTTCCAATTCGATATGAGGATAGCCTGGCAGAGTGAAGTCCAGGCATAAATCCTCAAGGCGAACATTGTCAATAACAATGGATTCGGTGTCTGTTACTTTCTGAGCTGCGGAGCGGTTCGGATCTTCGTCAATTTCCTTCTTCGCCAATACAAACTTCTTAATGGTCTTCAACGACCGTGCCAGGCCAGGGTCAACAATTTTCACAGCTCCCAGTGATGGCTTAATGCCCGTGCTGGGCGCATCTCCAATGCGGAAAAAGATTGGATTGAAGTGAATGTCAATGATACGAGAATCGATCATGGATCGCGCGACGAACTTGCCGAGCATCCTGAACAAGTGAAGAATGCGCTCCCCGTTCGCTGCGGAAAGTTCTTCCTGATTTAGGGGCCGGGGAAACAGGCCAGTCCGGCCATTGACATATTCATCTTGGCTCACCGAGTCCATTTCGCGCCATAGCTTGAGCTTCTTTTTGGAGAATTCTTTGGAGACCGTGGAATAGAACTCGAGGGTAGGGCCCAAACCTGTGCCGACTTCTTCGAAATACTCCACCTCTAAGATGCTCTGCGATGCACCGTACAAGTCCATGACCTTTAGAGCTGACTCAAGAATCTTCAGACGTGAAATCCTTACTTTCTGGCGTTGCAAACGCCCGAGAAAAGGTCTGTCATTATTTCGATCCCTACGGTTGTCTTCTGCCTGAGCGTTCTGCCATCTCGCCATCGATCGAGCGTATCCAAACGATGTTGACTGGAGGAACAGGTGCCTGGTTTCGAATGGGAACAAAAATGGGTACAACCGTGCCAGGTCTTCAGACCAACCAGGAAGACAGCTGCTCGCAACAATCAATGGTTCCTCAAGTTGCCGGTTCAGCTTCGCTGTCAGCTTCGTGTTGACGAACTGTGACAAGGGCTCAATATTGACGCTGACAGTGCTGTTTCTGTTCTCGGCCAACACGTCTTCGATGTTTGCATTCAATTCATGAAGGATATTAAGGAGGCGCAATATTGATGCCGTGGTTGGGTTTTTGGCCAGAGAGGCAGGAATACCATTCACTGTTTCGCCGTCCCCCTCAGAATTGGTTCCAAACGAGGCAGCTTCGGCAGAAGGGGGTCCGGAGACACGACAGAACTTGATGGGATGCGTGGCGGACCAGATATTCCGGCTTACGAGCTCGTTGGGGTTGGAGGTTGAGGTATGTACAGCTCGGTAAATAGTGGTCTCATTAGGAATAACTTTACTGTCGAGGCTGAATTCAATATGCCAGTCTTGCGGTGCCGATTGCAGAGCTGAAGCATACGACATACCAGGTCTTGATGCCGATGAAGAGGATGGAGTTGGTGTTCCTTGTCCAGATGGAGGTGGAGGCGGCGGAGGTAGCAAGCCGGCCATTGCAACGGAAGAGCTGCCAGTTCGTACGTCACTTCGAACTGATCCGGAGGGTGTGGGAACTCTGGTTCCATCGTCCTTTCTGGCGGTGATCTTGCCACCAGTGGCTACTTCCATATTGACGGCAGACGGATCAGGACCACTGCCTAGACCAGGCCCATCCTCCATGTCTTCGTCCAGTTCGCCTACGATGGCGTCCAATGCACCACCGTCTTCCATGTCGTCGTCGTCCGACATATGCTTCTCATCTGCACACTCGAGCGTGTCTTGAGGGTTGTCCTCCTCTATGGGTGGTGGCCTTGCGGGGGATGTCTCCTCTGCAGACGCTACCTGGCGTCGTGCTGATCGACGAAGTACACCTCTGTCTTGAGATGGCCCAGCAGACTGATCCTGCGGCGTTGCTGGACTATCTGGTTGCGGCACAGATCGGCTCTTTGACCGTCGCGAGTATCGGGTACCTGAGGGAGTTAAGCTTGCACCAGGAGGAGGTGGTGGAGGCGGAGGGAGTGATGCAAAAGGGGTCCTCTCCGAAAGACGAGCACCAGCTGCCGCTGGAGCACTACTAAATTGCAAGCTTCCCATGCCAGCTACTGCAGCGAGAGCTCTAGAAAGTCCGTCTCTGCGGCCAATTGGTGGCCTTTCTGCTAGACTAATGCGAGGCCGCAGGTAGTCGTCCAAGGATTTAAAAGTGGCGATGGCATGTATCGACACCATAATGTTCCTATATGGTCGAGGAATGTTGGAATCATCATCTGCAACGAGACGAAGTCGTATCTGTTTACCAAGCATTGAAGCGGGGCTGCTTCGGTTGCCATCAAAGGTATTATGGTGCACCGTGAGAACCTCAAAATGCTCGGACCTACTGAGCAAATCTTGCATTTTATGGATCAAAACGCTAAAAGGTGTAGCCGGTGAGTCGGTTGTTGCAGTCTTCGGTTTTGACTTCAGCGAATACCCCATAAAAACTTCGAGAAAAGTTGACTGAGCAGATCGAGCGAGTTGTTCATCCGGATTGCTGAAAATGGCAAGTAAGGTCTGTACTAGTCCAGACGCCAAAAGCTCCGCACTAGTGACGCTTTCCAACATATCGGTGTCAAAGTAGGATGCCAGCTTTGCGAACAACTCTTTATCCTTCTGAGCTCCTCCCAGAGAAGCCGTTGGGCGTTTGAGGTAATGCTGCTCGAGTTCTGTGGCGAGATTCGACAAATCATTCAGGATGAGGCTGGCCTTCGATTTCATGGACTTTGCATGATCTCCCTGTTCATGGGTATCAAGAAACTTCTTTGCGACGTCTCGAATCCGTGACCTCATTGACTTCATATCGGAGATGTATCGGTGAGGCGGCATATCGACAGACATGGTGGATCCACCGGAGCTAGCAGGAGATATATCGCCATCCGGAACATTGTCGGCCTCATTCTCCTCGTCCTTCTCATCATCATCATCTCGATACCCATCGTCATCGTCGTCTCCTGAGGAATCACGACCACTAGCAGCACCTTCAGCCGCATCTTTCAACTTCTTGTTCCCACTACCTTCGCCATCCGAGACACGAGGTAAAGATTTCTGCTCCTTGCTCGGTTGGTCTGACGTTGCAACTTTTGTCTGTTCCTCAACGTCATCATCCTCGTCCTCCTTGGCTTCATCCTCCTCCACCTCCGCCTCTTCCACCACCACCACCACCTCCTCCTCCTCCTCCTCCTCCTCCTCCTCCTCTTCTTCTTCTTCTTCCTCCTCTTCTTCTTCCTCCTCCTCCTCCTCCTCTGCTTCTTCTTCATCATCTTCTTCGCCATTTTCCTCATCCTCATCCTCTTCATCCTCATCCTCATCAGTGTCCTCTTTCTTCAACTCGGGCGGAATTTCTTGCAAGGCCAGCTTGTTAATTTCATGAAAAACACCTTCACGATACAGTTGATATCGATATATTGGTTCGAGGCGGCTGACAAGGAGCTCAGTGGCTTGCAAGCCAAGCATTACGAGGGATGGATGATCTTGCTGCGACAGAATGGACGCCAAGAATGATGCGTAAGGTACGGGAACAAGAGCTTCGGTAAGAATGTCTTCATCCAAGTTGGACAGCATCTTCAATTGTGCAGTGAGCACCTTTTGTCTCACGCTCAGGTTCACGGTGCTGGAAAAGGCATCTGTCAGCGTTGGAAAGATAATCAATGCGAAGCGGCGGACTTCAGGCTTGCAATCTTCCAAAAGCGTAAGACGCTTGTCGTTAGGGCTGCGTCGGCTTCTTCCTCCGGTCGAGGACGGAGTGATTGGTTCATTGGGGGCCTGCACTTCGACAAAATCGCCAAATATTGGGTCAGCGTTGCGAGGCAAGCTCGGTAGCAGCTCGCAGATGACATTAAGTGTTTCCACGATCTGTTCTCTTGGACGGTGTATGAGTGCTTGCATCACGACAACACTGTCCAGTTTGGAGGCCACGTCTTCCATACCGCTTGGCGGCGAAACACCAGTCAGGATCTGGTATAGCGTTTCAACAACATTTAACTTGAAAAGTTCCGCCGACAGTCGTGGACTAGCTCGCGCAGTAAAAGCCAGGATGCGGAGAAACTGCGTATGAATGCTCGATCCAATGAGATTTGTGGTTCCAGGAACTAAGAGTCGTAGGAGAGCTCGCAAAAGGTCAACGCTGACAAGCTCCTCAAGCTTATTTGGCTGATATTTGAAGCTCTCGACAATCCCGGAAACGCATAATGAGGCTTGTTCGACAACTCTTTGGTCGTTGCTGTTGAGAACATTGAGTAGAATAGGCATAACATCCCTCACAACAGGGAAGGAGTCATCGGGTATGTTACGACAGCAGTTGGCAGCTGTAGTGACAGCGGTCCTTTGCGTGCTGGTTGCGAAAAAGTCCAGGTAGGAAAGACAAGCGGTCAAACCTCCTTCACGAACGATGCTGGAAGGATATTCTGCAGATATTTTCTCCAAAGTACTTAGGGCTTGTTCTGCAAGATCGATGAATGATATTTCGAGCAGCTTCTGGCAGAGAACCGGCACCGCATTGCCATACACGACATTGGCTACACTTGCCGGCAAAGCTTCCATAAGATTAGCGAGACACCTGCATGCTAGCAGCATGACCTCTGGACTTTCCTCCTTGTTCATCATCGTGACAAGCTCTTTGACAAATGCGTCAGGCGAAAAGTGACCGGAGAGGTTGTCTTCATTGGAAACGAGCAGAATCTCGGATAACTCTTGCAGTGCTATCACTTGCACTGAGAGGTCGTCCTCCCTTAGATTGTTCAAGAGTTCACGAAGTCTGCCGGTCAGACCAGACATCATGCCTGTCAGAGCTCGAAGAGTGCTGGAGAGCCCGGCAACAGCTCCACCAGAGCCGCCAAAGCCGCCAAAAGGGTCATCGTCGCCGTCGTCATGTTCATCCTCATCTTCGTCATCGTGATCTTCATCGTGGTCGTCATATTGGCCCTGTTCGTTGTCATGTACGGGTTCATCATGGTTATCACTATTATCTGGTGCATGGCCTTCGGCTGATGCTGAAGCTTCGGGCTCTACGTCATTTATATCGTCCGTTCCAGTCATGGGAATATCTTGATCTGTAGTTCTGGTGCCATGCCGCCTCGATCTTCTTGTTGATGAGGTAGTTGTAGTCCCAGACTTTTTGCTGCGGCTAGACTTTCTACTCGATGCGATAGGTTGTTCAACGGCGTCCCTGGGGTCAGGCGGCGAGGCCTGGGCACTGCAGATGTATTAGCTATTGGAGGTGATTTTACCAAGAAAAAAAAAAAAAAAAAAAAAAAAAAGTTTGTGACAAGTGCATAAGACGTGTTAAAATCAAAAGCTGAAGCCATTATTGAATGAGAGAATATGAGATCGTCAGAACATACTCGTTGCTGTCCATATCAATCGTGGTCTTGCCCTTCCTCCGAGTTCTTTGTAAGGGTGGAGAGGGTTGTTCGGTACCCTTCTGTCTCTTGGACCGTCGAGCCGAAGTAGTGGGATGTGAGCTTGTGAGTGAGGAGGGCGGTTTGTCGTGAGTGGGGGTAGTAGAGACTTTGCGTTTTCGGTCAGACTGCGAGGCCTGGGCAGCTGTCGTCGTCGAACCCGGAACTGCACCAGGGGGGGAGTGAGCTATAGAACCAGCAGCAGGCAGGGCTGCCTGGCTCGCAGCTTGGCGTGCCGAAGACCTGGTAATTCTGGAAGACATGAGTTAACAAATTTCCGAATAGTACCGGCATCTGAAAATGCAGTCAAAAAAGAGATGATGAAAGATCGGAGCAGAATTAGCCGCAGGGTCAAATGGGAGGCCACAGCAGGACAGACAATGCTGGTGACTGTAGAGCTGACCAAAAACCGGGTACAATGTTTGACGGTTTGATGGGTGAGGTGAAGAGGAATTGAATATTTCAGCAAGGATGGTGACGGCACTGTGAGCTGCCTTCCCCAGGCATCAAGTGGAGTAGCGCTTGCAAGGCTGGCAGGTATCAGTAGTCAGGACCCAGATGCTGTAATACGGAACTCCTTCCCCCCCAAAAGGCCTATGGCCGAATATCGAGTGATGGGAAATTCAATACGATGCACAGTAAGGAGTGCGGACCGAAAAGTAGGGGACTGGGGGCGTAGGTTTGATTAAAGATGAGGAATTCCAGGGCAAAGCGGGCTGTGAGTCGAAGATGATGAACAGATCGATGCCAGAACTCGATCTCGGTCAAGTGTCGGCTAGTCGAGGGGCAAAGACGTTATCATGAAGACACACGGGGCAGAGATGTCGACCGACGCAAACGCAAGCATGTTCTTTTTTTGGCAAGTCGCGGGTAAAGTCGAATGCGCATTACAGGCAGCCTGCGTGCACATAGATATGTTCTCTTCGATCGGTAGAAGTCGAGGTATTAAGCAAGTTGGACACAGGCAACACAGCAGGAGGAGGAGGAGTAGCGGAAGAAGCACAAGACGGCAAGAAAAGGCAGTAGCCTGATATTCAGCCTACCTTTGAGTGGTGACGGCGGAGGCTGTCGACGTCGACGAGGCAAGTCGCACTTCGTTGTCACCTGCCAATGTTCGTTCTGCCATGCCCGGACTACGCCATCAGGAAGGCAGGCGCAGGCTCGCTGGAAGACGACGACGACGGAAGGAGCGAGGTTATGGACAAGACCGATGGGCGATGGGCTGGGCCGTCAGAGTCTAATCTATGGTTGATAGAGAAGCGCGTCTCGGCAAGGGAGATTCGAAGTTGGCAAGTTTTGCTGCAGCCTGGGTGTCCGGGGGGTCGGTTGGGCTGGTTGGGGTTGGACAGATTATTTATCCAGTCTGCGAGACTGGGCATTGCACGGGGTCGTTTCGGCGGCTCGCTGTTGCTTGCAAAATGCTGCACGTCATTTGCGCTACGTGCTGCAGTGGAATGGAAGCCGAGCGAACGTCTGCGGACAAGGGGGGGAAGGCTTCAGCAATAGTCGGCAGACAACCGCATACGGTGACAGGCGGACCAAGAACCAAGGAAGGTTATGGGGTTGCTGGAGAGTCGACAGTTGCTATTAAATAAAACGTATGTGTGCGGTGCGGTCAGGCAACGGCTGCCAGACGTGAAGTTCGGCCCGTACTGCACGTACTGCACTGCATGTACGGACATGGCGGGTCCATGTTCCATGCGCCACTCCAAGCTTGCCAATTCGACGGGCATTCGACGGGCATCCATCGAGGCCATCCAGGGCAAGGCAGCCCGCCGATAAGCTGGGCTGGCCAGGAGCTTGTGCCGGTTTAGGTCTGGCCCTGGGCCCGTCAAGCCCGTCCAGCAGCAACAATTGCGGTGCCAATGCCAAGCCCAGCCCAGCCCAGCCCAGTGCGCTCCTCAACAGACAGGCACAACGCCAAGCAGAATGCAACCCTTATGGCGTCGGGCGTCTCGTGTCTTCGACCTCAAAAATAACGTAATATGTTGCTATGCGGCCAAAGTGGTCTGCATATGCGTCTGCGTCTGCGGCTGCGGCTGCGGCTGCGGCTGCGGAAATCAGCTCCTTTCCCAACTTGTAATACGAGCCCGGCCGGAAAGGTGCAATCTGCTGTCAAATGGAACCACGGCCAAAGAATTGTCATAAGTCCTATCTTGTTCATCAAGCTTCGTGCGATTGTGCTATCTGCTATTGTTTCTTCATGGTTTGAGTGACTCTTTCCCCCCCTCGTATTCACTAAGGTCGTACTCGTCAGGGTACTTATCCAGCATCTCGCGAAGCTGCACAATCTGCGCCTTCAGGTCAGGTGTTAGGTCTTCGTAGACATCCTCAAACATAGTCTGCAAAGCAGGCTTGCTTTCCTTCTCAGCTTCCGAGAAGCCCTTCAAGATCTCTTTCCGCAGGCTGTCCCGAGCCTCCTTCTCCTTGGTCTCGTCCCAACAACCCTTGGCCTCCATCCACTTCCTCAGTCGCGTGATCGGGTTGTCGCGTCTCTTCCAGTCCTCGACCTCAACACGTGCACGGTACGCAAACGAGTCGTCCGATGTGCTGTGGTGCGAAACGCGGTAAGTCATGCATTCGACGAGAACGGGCTTGCCGCCGTCCTGGAGAGCCAATGCCCTGGCCTTCTTAACGGCCTCGCGAACAGCCCAGATATCGTTTCCGTCAATGCGAATAGTGTCGATGCCGTAGCCAATACCACGGCTAGCAATCCCGTCACCGCGATATTGCTCCAAGGTTGGTGTGGAAATGGCATATCCGTTGTTGCGGCAGATGAAAACGACGGGACATGATCGGGTGGCGGCAATGTTCATGGCAGCGTGGAAGTCTCCTTCACTTGCTGCACCTTCACCGAAGAAGCATACGGCCACCCTGGCCTTGGAGTCTGGATCTTGTAACTTCTGTATCTTGAGGGCATACCCAGCGCCAGAAGCTTGGGGCATTTGTGTTGCTAACGGTGATGAGACGGTTTTCTTCGCGTAGCAATCGTGTCAGTTTCATGTCATAGCGCGGAAAACCATGAATTAATCTCATTTTGATAGGTAAAAGCCAGGTCTTGGGGTGCACTCACAATGTTCAGTCTCTTACTGCCGTAGTGGATAGGCATGTTCCTCGCCTTGCCAGGATCGTTCTTGTTGGCAAACAATTGCGACATGAACTCATTCGTCGTCATGCCCCTTTCCTTAAAGAACCCTTGCTCTCTGTATTGGCAGTATACGGGATCATCGGGGTCCAAAGCACTTGAGCTTCCAACACTAACGGCTTCTTCACCCGCGCTCACCATGTAGAAGCTCAAGCGACCCTGCCGTTGGGCATCAAACATGATCAGATCCATGATCGATATGAACAGCATATCTTTATACAATTTGATGACAGCTTCGTCCGGAATATCAGGCGTGAAAGACCGATCCACCACGACGCCATTCTGGTCAACGACTCGGTATGTCGGCAAGGCATTGTATGATTCGGGGTGCTCAAACTTGAGAGAGCTAACAAATGCACTTCTCAAAGCGCCCGGGAAGGAAACAAAGGCTGAATTAGGTCGCTGGGAAGCACTGCTCGCGGCTCGTGCAAGCGCAGCCAAGGCTGGCGTCTTTATGATGGAAGCGATTGCCCGTCCCCAAGGGAAGCTTCGAAGAACCCGCGACTGCATGGCAGCCTAGGACGAAAGAGTGCGGTCGACCCGTATCTTTTTGAAGTAGGACTGCATTCAATAAATGGCAGCAACTTTGAGACGGAACAAATTCGAGTTCTGGGCTTGCTGAAAATATCGAAGAGGAAGAGAAGCTGACCAGGGCAACTATTTCCTGGCATCGGGGTCTGTCGTCGTGGGGAAACGACAACGGCCTGCCACGGTGATGACGCTCTGAGCCGACGAAAGCCGCGCATTCGGCATAGAGCATCTCCTTGAGGCTCCGGGTACGTAGCCAGGAAGAAGTACATACCTCTTACAGCGATGTCTTTATTGTGATTAGTCATCTTGTACCCGGAGAGATAGACGATAGACTGGCCAATCCCAGCAAACCACCCAACCCAAGGATATATATACTCCGTATAGTTGGTTCTTTTCTTTTCGGTATTGACCCCTGCCGACCCATCCTCAATTTCTATCCATCTTTTCCAGAAAAGAGTGAGATTTTGATAACCAACCCATTCCAATTCCTTCATACATTTCACTGGAAAAATGTTAACATGGTGCATGATCAAAAGCGCCCAGTGATAAATTCACTGGCAGCCAGCAACCTTGGCACTGGCAGCAGCTGGCGGTTGCTTGTGCACTGTTGCACAGGTCGGACAGAGTTGATGTTTTCAAAACAATCGCAGCAGTGACGTGGAAATGCGTGCTTTCTCATCCTCCCGTGATTATACTGTTTCCGCGGTTCTCCTCTCGTTCTTTCATCACATTGCATCCACTACGTCTACGTCTACGTCCGTCTCTACGTCCGTCTAGACCCCCTTCTACTACATCTGCATCGTATCGTACACGTACAGTACGGAGTACAATACAATCAATCCTCCATCCAGTCCGCAGGTCCGTCTCTACAGACCGGCCCCCCAGTCACAATTGGCCGCTTCGATTGGATTCCAAGATGGTATCTCCTGCAACCAGCATCGCTCTCCTCGTTCTTGGAATAATCGCATCCGGTGGAATTGTCTATTGGATACTCAAAAAACAGGTTGGCCAATACGTCCAAGCCTTGTTTTCATATCGACGTAAACTTGTGCAAGCACGAGACGCAGATGAGCCGAACAGCACGACAGCAACGGGTGCTGCATAGGTCCTCGACAACTCATGACCTACTACTTGATAGTTTTCCGCGTCGCCTCCTCATTTTAGCAATATTCATCGCAATATTCTCTCATTATTTGTCTTTACGGTCTTCAAACCTATTACGCCACATCAAGGCGGCGGGCTGCCACCGCATCAAGTGTGGCTTCCTGCTCCCCCACTCACCTAACCCGTTCGCTCGAACTAGCAAATTCCCATGCGGCCTTCATCCGATGCAGAATCGCATGTTCGCCGTCACCAAATCCACCTCCCCCAATAAGCGAAACCTCTAGCAATTCCCTACCTCGCCGGAGAATCGCTTCTCAAACCACCAAAACATGATTGCCCGCAGGGCTTTGCGGAGCTGCACGAGCAGTTCCTTACACCCATCAAGACATCTATGCCAACCAGTCGTCCGCCCCTTTAGCACACACCAGCAGCAGTCATCACAGCCAGCATCAACGGTCGATCGGGAGACACACTTTGGCTACGAAACCGTCACAGAGAGCGAGAAACAGAAGCGCGTCGCAAATGTATTCTCAAGCGTTGCAGAGTCATACGATAAGATGAACGACTTCATGTCGCTGGGCATACACAGACTTTGGAAGTACGTTTCTATATTACTCTACTATCCAAGGCGCTTAAAACTCGACCAGTATTTCGTTTTCTCTCTGCTAACATGTCCTTCCTACCAACCCAATTAGGGATCATTTCGTCTCCTCTCTGAACCCGGGGGCGACTCTGCCCCTCGGCCAACCCCAAAAGATCCTGGACGTAGCAGGCGGTACCGGCGACATCGCCTTCCGCATGCTCCACCATTCCAACGTCTATAATGCAAACCCCAATATCCACATCACCATATCCGACATCAATCCCGACATGCTCGCCGTCGGCAAGCAGCGATCTCTCGTCCTCCCTGCGGCCTATCAATCTTCTCTATCCTTTCTAGAAGCCAATGCCGAGGTGCTCCCTTCCCAAATCAAAGACAGCTCTCTCGATCTCTACACAGTCTCCTTCGGTATTAGAAACTTCTCCAATATTCCAAGAGCGCTGCAAGAGGCCCATCGGGTATTGAAACCCGGTGGTCTATTTGCCTGCCTGGAATTCTCAAAGGTGGACAAGTACCCCCTCTTCAATGCCATTTACAAACGGTGGTCCTTCAGTGCGATTCCCTTGATTGGGCAGTTGGTGGCCGCAGATCGGGATAGCTATCAATACTTGGTGGAGAGCATTGAGAGGTTTCCCAGCCAGGAAGCATTTAGAGATATGATTGTTGAAGCTGGTTTTGCTGTTTCGGGCGATGGATATGAGAATTTGACAGGTGGCATCGCTGCCATCCACAAGGGCATTAAGCCTTTGTGAAAATGAGGATGGGCTCTGTATGATCGTTCGATGTACCGATTGTATACTAGTGTACTGCGTTACTTCACTGGAGCTTGTCTTAGAACATACACCAACGCATGACCGGCAATGAGTGTTTCATGCATTTCCACGTATGCCTTTTATTGCGCAGTCTCCACGTTGACTGTCTTGAAGACGATCAGTGTCATTGACGGTTTTTCACAGAAAGGACGCGTAAACTTGAACTCCGAACGAATCAATTTCTGAAAAATAAAATAAGATAGAAAAACGGGTAGAAACCGGGGCCCAATTCCATGCTGGAAAAGGCGCTCGGGTTGGCTTAGAATCTCATTAAGTACACGTACACGGTAAAGTGGTCCAATGAAGGACCCTGAAAAACGCGGTGGCTCTTTTTCCCCTCTTCCCCTAACCTTGCTCCAGCATACAGAAGAAAATAATTCCGACGAAACAGAGAGGGCTCGAACTGCCAGAATCATAGGCCGAATGACAGCAAGTGCTGTGGCGATGCAGTTCGGAATCATATGTCAAGTGACAAGGTGACCAGACGCTGCTAGCACTTCATACACTAGACTTACTCCGCAGGCGTTGAGGGAGTCGCTGCAGGGGATGAAGCGCCAGCCTCTCCCTTGATGCCACCCCGACCTCGTCCACCTCGTCCTCGGTCACCTCCACGTCCGCCGCGTCCGCCGCGTCCACCGCGTCTGGTGCTCTCAGAGTCGCTGTTACCACCACCTGCGCTTCGATAGCCGCTGCCAGTGGCACCGCCTCGAGCACTGCTGCCCCAGGTACCAGCCCCTCCACGGTTGCTGAACGTCTTGCCCTCACGGTGTTGGAAAACCTTCACCAGAGGCCTGGATCGATCTTCCTGGGTACGTGTCTTGTTCTCTTCAGCTATCCGGGACATAGCAGCGTCCCGGTCCTCGACTGTCTTGAAATGAACAACCTTGTTCTGGTTGCCCCATTTTTCAATTTTCACGATCTTGTTCTTGTCCGCCTCATCAAATAGATCCCGGCATTGCTCTTCGCTGCTCACATTCATCATGAACAGACCAATTATGTCAGAAGTGATGGTCTTGGGGGCAGGTGAGGCGGCCGGCTCGGGACCACCATCTGCAGAGCCATTAGGAGCGACCGCTATCTTCTCATTGTCCTTGCTGCTCGAGGCGGATTTGGGCGTCTGTCCAGGCTGTGGTGTACCGGGTTTGGCAGAGCCAGGTGCTGGGGTAGCACCCTTTGGTTGTTGGGCTGCGGGTTGTTGTCTGCTTGCAAGCGCTGCGGGTTGCGAAGACGCAGTCGGGGGTGCAGGAGTGCCTGATGTAGGGCCACAAGCAGAAGCAGAAGGGGGAGCGGTGCCGGCAGCCACAGCAGGGACGGAGCCTGGCTGCTGCTTAGAACCACGGTGTGAGAAATTAAAGCCTTGAGCACGCATCTCAGTGCCGATACGACCATCCTGTATCTCCAGAACTAGATAGCCAAACGCAGCGTCTGCAAGGTTGAAGTTCCACATATTCTTAAAGGCACTCTCGTCGACCTGTCCCAAAGCAGCTTGACCAGTAACCGGACCACCGAAAGGATTGCCACCGGCAGCTGTCGTCGGCATCTTCTCGACAATCTGCAGTGCATTCTTGAGAAGATTCTGTTGGGCCTCATTCTGTGCAATAGCTGGCTCAACCTCGCCCTTGACTGTCTCCCAGACGTCGTTGAATGAAGCCTTGGAAGCAGCCAGCTTACCACGGTAGTGATCCAGGGTGGGATTAACACTGAACTCATTGTAAGAACTGCCGTATCTAAAATGGAGGCCAGCGGAGATGGAGAAGTCGGCCTTAAGAGCAACGGAAAGCTGATTCAGGATTCCTTCTCGAGCAGGTGAAGCATGCGTGACAAAGATTCGGGTTTCAGTAGGGTCGTAGACTCGGTGTGCCGTGTCCACCAGCTCTCCCATCTGCAACAATGTCGTCCACATAGTTCCCTGACCTCCAGCAATAGTGGTGCGACCCTCGCCGTTATCAAATAACTTATGCATCACGACCGCGCCACCGAGACCCAGCAATCTCAGCTTCACACCACCAATTTCCAGAAGCATTGAACGGGCCTCATCGATAATGTGCAGATTCGGTACCTTATACTCTGAAGATCGAAACTTTTCCAGCACGCGAACATCTTCACAAGCGCCCCAGACAGTATACACTGGAACGTCGAGTTTCACTTCGCCACTGAGTAGGAGAGGGAGCTCTGAAAGCGGAAGGTCACTGGACGGAAATCGGGTCTTGACAGGTCCGTTGCCACCTTGTTGAATGGCTTTCTTGACTGGTTCAGGAATCAAAGGAGAATATTGGGCGACGTGCTTGAGAGTTTTCTCTGCGATCCTGTCCAGAGAAGTGTCATCATAGAATCCAAAATCACCGGTGTGGATGACATGATCAGCACGAGCTTGCTTAGCCAAGTCGTTCAGTGACCGCAAGTTTCCTGTCCAACCGAGAGGTCAGTGGTTTGACTTGGCCGTCTGTTTCTCGCATCGGAGCTTTAAGTGCTCGTACCTCGGACATCTGCAATGCATAGAACTCGAATAGGACCAGTTTGAATAACTCGTCCTTGGTTCGGTAGGAGCGGTGCGGCACCAGGGGGCAGAGCGGTGCCACCGTTTTGGAGATAACCTTGGTTATGGTAAGGTCGTGGCTGTGAACGATTAGTGAAAGTCCGGGAAGAACCGTTTCCTGACCATGACGAGATGCCATCCTCATATGCGACGCGACTGGTCATGATGTTGACGCTGGTTGCGATGCGCAGCTGGAACCCAACTCGAGGATGAGGATACGCAGAAAGGGGAGAGGATACGTGGTAGACGACGGGGCGAGCAGGTAGCAGATGGATCTTGTCACTTCTTTGGTAGGTTGCATAGAACGAGCAGTATTGCAGCTGCTGACAGCTGCCAGCTGGCGACGGACGCGCAGTCATTGGCGGTGCGCCGGGGAAGGAGCAGATGGAATTGGGGCAAGCAACTCACAGCGGCCATTCTATCTGTGTGTCGAACTCGCTCCGGACCTGGTAGAAAAAATTTTGAGCTCGAGGAAAGACGGACGACCGAGCAGAATAATATTATTAGGTGCAAGCTCGATTCATAGGATGATGGTTTGGGTATCAAGAGGATGGCGGCAAGGAGAGGATGATAAACCGCAGTCAAAGGATGTGTGGTTTTCGCAGCTCCGTGCAATCAAGGCTGGAGATGATTTTCCCAAAGTCAACACCAACAAAAGTCTGGAGCGAGCAAGAGTGAGTGGTCATGGGCTCAGCCGGTCGGCCAGTCGCCTTGTCTGCACGCCTCCTGGCCAGTTGGGCCCAGCACGCGGGAAGCGGGGCCCTGCCACTGGGGGATCAGGAATTCCAAGCAGCACCATATACAGTGGGTGGTAGGTACTGTACCCCCCCCTAGATACTAGGTAGGTAGGTAGGTTCAGGGGGCATGTGCTGAAGGCCGCTAGGGTGGTCGTCGACGGCTCGCTTCAGGCACTACTGCAGTACTGTTTGTTGGGCAGGAAGCATCAACAGCAGGGTCGTGGCGTACCTACCGTTATGCACTTGTTTGCTCTGCAAAGCCGCCTCAGGCTACCAGGTAATAAATAGTAGAGAGTTTTAGTTCAGAAAAACAAACCAGGCATCATGATATCAAAGTCTTTTCTATGCCAAGCCTGGGTCAAGGTCTAACCTGTTAAACGTGATGATTTTACCGGCACAAACTTAAAAACTCCCACAATGTAAAGCATCCCAGAGGTGTATGACCCTGCGTTAGGCATGGATGATATGATTGGGACAGGGTTGTGATGGACGGCAAAGCCCTCCATGAACATTGATGAGGCATGATTGTTCAAGCATACTAAGTAACCTTAGCGGAATATTAAGAACATTTTTAGGCATGGCAACTGGCCAGGCGGGTTGAGCGCCGCTCTGTGGTGAGGTGTCATGGGGGGCGGCGTGGGTACGGCACGTGACATCTTCATCCATGGTCCCTGCCCGCTTTTATTTGCCTTGATTTGCTGATACTTTACTGTGTGCTCAGTGCGGCGCAGCGACGCCCTTCCAAGGTTCTCCCGGACTCTTCATCGGTACTGGCCCAATCGTTCTCAACTCCACGGCACCTTTTAGGTCCGGCGGTACGGAGTAGTAAGAATAGTGAACTGGCTGGGCAGATTCTGTGCTGGACCGACTCACTTTGCAGTCGTCGCTTCAACGCACACTCTTCGACGTCCGCACCGGCACAGACAAGCACATGCACCCTCTTGCTTTCGTGACTTTAAAGTATACGCAGCGCATATCCATACCATACCTTTATTGCTCACGAACCGTTCCTTTGGTGCATCGTGCCTCATCCAAGCAATACTTCACGAATTATCTCGACGCCTCCTGATCGCTAACCCCCCGCCGCCGATAACGAACGCATATTCCTTGCACAAGATCCGAGCAACGACACGTCTCGCTCGTCCCCAGACTTGCACCCCTCATGCGACGATAAAGTGTATCGATAGTAAGGCTTGGGCTTAGGAGGCGTTTTCTTCGCCGTCTTGTTGTCGACAAGTCGGCCTGGCAATGGTCGCGAGTCCAGCGTCACTCGATTCTACCAGTTGATGACAGGACTATTCACCCCTCAAAAAAGGCTGAGGCCGTTCAGAACAGGCAGCTGAAGAGGGTCCAGAGGCATTCGAGGGCTTCTTTCAAAGTTTTTAGTCTGCCCTTGATGATGGTGAGTGATACAAATGTCAAAGAGGCTCGTAAAGAAAAGGCTAGCCGGGCTCGATATATTTCAAGTCAAGTCGGTATAGTTGTTTTCCTCCGACAGTCAGTGCTTACATGGATTGGTCAACAGACCTCTTCTCGTCCCCGCGACGAAGCTGCGGGTACTTTTGGCAGCCGACGCGGACATACCAGCCAACTCTCAATTTCCGATCCGAGTCATCATGTCACGGAGGCTATTGGAACGCTTTATGGCGATGAAGACGATTCAGGACTCGAGGGGAGCGGCCGGCCTTTGAGCTTCGTTGACGGCTCTTCGTATCACGAACAAATAGAGCAGCCCTCTTATATAGAAGACCGAAATTACTCTAGCTCGCGGTCACGACAACACCCAACCGATTACGACTCCCGCAGACCTTTAACCCGTTCCGTTTCTGACGACCTGTATGGCTCACGTAGCTCACGCGATGAACAAGGGGCAGCCCTCAGAAAGTCGCAGACCCTACACATGCCTCCGTCGAACCACCGGAGCAGTAGGCAATATGAATCAACTAACTCCCCGTCATCTCCTACCCTGTCTTTGCGAGATGTTCAAGCTGATGCTTCAGGCTCTCAATTTCCTCTGACAAATATCGACAATCCGAATGATATTGCCCAAGAATTGAGCAACCTTCAAGCTTTGCGACGCATGTCTATGGACGTGGGAAATAGTATCGACCCTGACATGCCGCCTATGGCACTCTCAGCCATGCCTGTCATAGCACCCACAGGAAACGACGACGAAAATGATCCTTCCCGACTGCTCTGGGTCCCGGCCAGAGTACACCCTGAATTGGCTCCGAGTGAGTTCAAGTCATTCTTGGAGAACCGTGTACAGTTGATCAGACGGAGACCGAGAGAGTCGCTCCAGTCACCTGATAGTGACCTAAAACGCAGCGACTCCGATTCGCTTCGGCGTAGGAAGTCAATGCTCAGCCGACAGATAGACAATTCGGGCGGACAAGGCGCGGTAGGATACGTGGATGGTGCTGAACGGTTGGAGCGCAAACGATCAAATGGTGGTAGCCGCAGCCCAGAATTAAGCCTTGATGACTTGGTAAAGAATCCTACCCGGGCCGTTCAGAAATTCGCCCTAGAATCTCAGGGCAGTTCCCTCAGAGAGGGTACCCCTGATGATATGCCTATACTTCCAATGGCACCGGGTATGGGATTAAGAAGATCTACGAGGACAACGTATCGCAAGGGAGGCAGCCTACGTTCCGGGGATAGGGTCCCATTCTCAAAGCGCATGGCACAGCGTCAGCAAGAGGGTGACTCCCGCGATATATCCGCTTCGACAGATTTTGAATCGTTTAAAGGATTTTCATTTGACAGAGTACAATCAGAGCCTGCTGCAGAAAACTATTCGCGACCAACACGATCTGTCGGGAAGCAGCATACCTCTTCACAAGGCAACACGCCGACATCAACAGGAGCGGAGAGCAGTATAATTCCAGATAATGGAGCAGCTATGTCTCTCCCTTCAACGCAAGAACAGCTTAGCATCCGCACAAAGCCACAATCTGCAACTGGCCCAACCTCGGAGAATAGCTCACAGGCCGGCGGCTCGGGCGATCAGAACAATCCGTCTGCCACCCAATTGCCCCAAAGATCATCATCCCAGACCACAGGCTCGACGCATGAAGAACTCTTGTCTCAAAAACCCGGAGTTGTAGTGGAAGTAGCTCAACAACCTAGCAGGCATTCAGCTCCTGTTTCTAACAATCATACTGTTCACAAACAAAGCCCACAAGTTCAGTGCTCGTCCAAGTCAACGGCTCCTCCCAATCACCAGACTTGCAGCGATAACTATGGCTCTTCATCGGCCCTATTGAGCGGAGATGCATCTCGAACAGATAATCTGACCGTGATTCCGACTTTTAACCAGATCGACAGGAAGCCCGAAAAGAAATCGAAGAAAGACAAGGATGACGATTCTGCAAGCACATCCAGCAAGTCAGGTGGGGCATGGAAGTGGCTCAAAAGTGTAACTGACGATAAAGACAAGAAGAAGGACGAAAACAGAAAGGCAAAAGCAAAGGCTTCGCTCGAAAAAGCTTCAGATAATGCCAGACTTGATGTCATTCAGAATTCAATTGAGAAATCGACGGTCAAAGGCAGAGAAAGCCTTGTTCTAGACAGGGATAACGTTGACAGCAGGCTACTGGATGAGAGAAAAAAAGAGAGTCATCGAAAAGTCGATTCCAAGAAGGAAAAGGATGGCAGCATTTTTTCTTCAATATTCGGAGGAAGCAAGCGAAAAGAAGAGAGAGAGAAGGCGACCAAGAAAAGCCAACACCTACAAGTTCCTGAGGAACCAGTGTACAAACCTTTATTACCCGACGTGGATTATAACTGGACCAGATTTCCCTTGTTGGAAGAGAGAGCTATTTATCGGATGGCTCACATCAAATTGGCCAACCCTCGTCGACCCCTCCTCAGTCAAGTCTTACTCAGCAATTTCATGTATAGTTATTTGGCAATAGTTCAGGCCATGCATCCCCAAATGAACGTGCCAACATCTCCACAACAGAAGAGGTTAGAGGAGGAGGCCCGACGAAAACGGCGGGAACAAGAGTATACCTCCCGGCAGCAAATGGACGATGAAGACGCAGAGAATAGCCTGGAGCAATATAATTTTGATTACCACAGGGTGAGTAATGTCCCATGATAGGCGCTCGGGTGCAGCAGAATTTGAGATTGACTGATATAACTCCAGGCTACTGTTCAATATGCCGAGTCTGGCTCTGAGAACCAATTGGACTATGCAGATGAGGCTCAGATTTATGAAGATGAACACGGAAATAACAATCAGGAAGGATACGACTGCGACAACCAAGAAGATTACGGACACAACGTGAAAGATTATTACCAATATCAGAGCCACGATTCAGACAATCGACGGCATGGAGGTGACGGCATGTGGTAATGCCTATCTATAACACCCTGGACACTCTTCGTTTACTTTTAATTCTGCTTCTTCTTGTGGCCCGAAGACTCTAATTTATCTCGGCTCTTCATCTTTTCGAGACTCCCACAGTTGTTGACCGGAAGGCTTCCATCTGCGCAAAGAGCGGGCTAAGGGCAGTTGTACCCAGAAGCAGCACCTCATTTAAAGCATTTGACGGAGTTTATGATTTGGGCGGTCAGCTTGACTACCAGACGAGGGATGTGGTCTAGTCATTGCCCGAGCAAAGGCATTGTTCTCTGGACACCGCCCCTCGGCTTACATATCAATCACATAGGGCATTGGCGAAGATCAAACAGCGCGGCGTACATAATGAGTCTGACAGTTATTCTTCAAATCCGCTCTTTTTTCTTCTGTTTGAATGCACACATTCATGCACACATTATAGGCGGTGCTGCCGTCATATTGCAGTTCACTTATCCTCCCTTACTCGTAACCACTTTCTCTTTCTTTACCCTTCGTCAGTGTACGATTGGAGAGAATCGGGTAGACATTCAAACGGCCCGATTGCTGACTCGACCAATCCATTTGTGATGGGACAAGCGAGTCATTATATGGGAAGGGTTATGAGGTCAAAGAGATAGAATGATGCAGGATATGTAATTAATAAAGAATACGAAGGCCGAATTTTGGGTCAAAGTGAAACATGCCTGACCTTTCTTGTTTCCGTGATGCAGATTTACTCAATCTATTCGTAACTACCAGCGCTCATGTCCTCATTGTACGGTCATGTTGAAGAACAACTATAGAGCTACTTCTGAGTTCGCACGCTCATCATCTGTCACGTCTCAATCGAATCAAACGATTCTAGGCCGCCAATCTATTATAAGCAAGGCAGATTGGTAGGTTGTACAATTCTTGTTTCATGACAAAGAAAACTCATATACAGTACAAAGTTCTTTTTCTAGACTTCCATATTTGCTGTACGACAAAAAAATTCACTACGTCTATTTCTTAGGCTCCTCCTTCTTCTCTTCCGGCTTGGGTGTGGGGAGCTTAAAAGTATCTGGTTTGCGGTCTTCACCAGGTCCAACCATCTCCCAAGCACTAGAACCACCCTCGAAGTTGCGGAATGCTTGCGTAAGCTCAAGCGGCTCCGTGACGATGCGCTTCTTCTCTTCGTCGTACCGAATCTCAGTATATCCAGTTAGAGGGAAATCCTTGCGAAGAGGGTGACCCTCGAAACCATAATCCGTCATGATACGTCGGAGATCGGGGTGTCCCGCAAAGAAAACGCCAAAGAGATCGTAGACTTCACGTTCGTACCAATTGGCGCCATCGTAGAGCGAGGTGACACTAGGGACGGGCGAGGCTTCGTCGGCGTATGTCTTTACACGGATGCGGGAATTGTGTCTGACAGAGAGAAGGTTATAGACGACTTCGAACCGCTTGTCGCGAGTAGGGAAATCGCATGCGGTTATGGTGCTCATTTGGGTGAATTCGGCAGAGGTGTTATCTACAACAGCTTGTTAGTAACAAAATGGCAATTTCGTAGAACAGGCGTCGAAGTTGAATCGCCTCGGTTCATGTGGTTCCCTTTCCCTCGGACCTGATGAGACGGTCACGGTGTAATCATTGAGATACATACATTTGAGGAAAGTAAAGACAGGAATAACTCCTGAAGGCGATATGTAGATGGTAAGCTCGTCCTTCCAGACGGAAAACTGTTGAATGTACTTCGGCAAGCAGCCCATCAACCAGGCTCCGTATTTGTGCATGTTATCAGCCTTGCTTTGGTACTTGTCAGCCGGGTTGACAAGAGGAGCTTTGAGAACTCCAATGTGGTCTCGAGGTGCCAGTCGCATGTTTTCGGCCTCCTTAGGCATATTGACGAGTTGAGCGGCCGACACGGAAAAGGCGCGAATTGCCTGTCCGTTGAGGGCACTTGACGGCCGCAGGACCGACGCTAATGCCCGGCTTCGAGTCATTCTTGTCGCCATGACCGTATCGGTCGACTAATTGGAGTCCGATTGACGGGATAGAAGACCGAAAGGTCGACGTCGGAAGGTGATAAGTGGAGAGTAGCCCGCGCGCCCGCCGACGATTTGCCGGTCAGAGGTCGGCCTATTGCTCAACTGATGTAAGATCACGTGAAGAGAACTTCTCACGCTAACCCGATCGGTCTGCGGTGCGAACGGGAAGTCTTGCCAGAGCTTTCTTTTTGGTGCCGTTTGGTCGTGCATTCATCATTCTACCCAAAGCCTCACACCACACCACTATCTTTCTCCTTGCTCATACTCCTTCCGCCCCCATCTCACGACGACTCTACATCTTTTTCTCGTACCTCTTCCGGTATCATATATTTCATAATACCCGACGCCATGGCGCCACAAGATTCTTTCATAGAAGAAGAGGAAGATGTCTGGTAAGTGCTTTCCCTTGCTCTAGTCCTGTTGTCGCGCGTCACGCCGCCTTCATCTCCCGTTGAGAGCACATTCCGTGCACCGACTCTTGCAGGATAAACTAATACATTCTTGAACAACAGTCCTCTTTGTATCGAGGAGTTCGATCTATCAGATCGCAACTTTCGACCATGTCCCTGCGGATATCAGGTCCGTCTTAGCCCAACTCGGTTCTAGTCCCTGTCTAACACCGCAGTCACTGACTACTCGTGATCTAAAGGTTTGCCAGTTCTGTTTCAATAACATAAAGAACAACATGAATGGTCTATGCCCGGCATGCAGACGGCCGTACGATGAGAAGACGATAGAATGGAAAGTCGTGACACAGGAAGAGTAAGTCCTCATCCTGGTTTCGTCTGTAACTGGGACACGCTCCTAAGATTACGGCATTTGGCTCTGCACGAATATGGCTTCTTTCGAGTCAGTATGTTGTCCGAATATGCTGACACGTGGTTTGAAGGGTCGCCGAATTTCGTGCCAACATAACAAAGAACCAAAAAAAGCGAGCTCAAGAACAACGACATAAGGAGGTGCAGAAACGCGAAGCTGAGAAAGAAAATCGAAAGAACCTTGTCGGCGTACGTGTGGTACAGAAAAACCTGGTTTACATTACCGGACTGGCACCCACTGTTCGGGAAGATGAGTTGCTCAAGACATTAAGGCGACCAGAGTTCTTCGGTCAGTATGGAAACATACAAAAAATCTCCATCAGCAACCGGAAAAGTCCGGACGGACAACATCATTCCCTGGGCATCTATGTAACGTTCGAAAAACCGGAAGAAGCGACGAAATGTATCCAAGCTGTACATGGTTCTCAAAATGGTGATCGTATTCTCAAAGCTCAGCATGGCACTACCAAGTACTGCTCTGCCTGGTTGAAGAATGAGAAATGCAATAATCCCGGTTGCATGTTTCTCCATGAGCAAGGTGATGAGGAGGATAGCTATACTCGGCAGGACTTGTCATCAATGAACAGCATACATACACAAAGACCACTATTAGGTGGCGGAGGCAGTTCATCCCGCACTATTGCCAGACAGCAAGGCCCCCAACCCACGCCGCCACCTCCTCCACACGCTGCCCAACCCATGGCGAGGACCGGTAGTAAAGAAGAATCCGACAACGGCGTGGACTCGTCCGCGCTACCGTCCTCTGCTAACTGGGCCCGAAATCCTCAACGTAGCCGTAGGGGTAGCTACGCCACCAGCGGAGCAGCATCTAGCCCTGCAATCTCCATGTCACAACCAGTGAGAAATGAAAATGTCCAGGAAGCTATCGATGACACCGAGGCCCCTGGCTCAGCTTCAACCTCAGCCAACAAAGGGAAACAGCAGCAAAAACCGATCTCGTCTTCGACATCCGAGCCCACGAAAGATGAAGTTCTATCAGCGAGTCGACTAGATAGTGCTCTTGTTGGTATGTTGAAGGCTTTGAGTTACTGCAGGCAGCCCACTCTCAGTGCTGTCGAAGATGACACTGCACACCCTCCAATGTTCGACCTTCACGGCGGTGAAAAACGACGGGCGATGCGCGAAGATGAAGAATCCCGCCTGGATCAGGAGGATCAGACAGAAGTTCGAGCCCCTCCGTCAGAAGGCGAGCCCGAGGCTGGCGGTAGCCTCGCCCTCGGTGGCGAACCAGAGGACAGGGAGCTTACCGTGGACGGGCAGGGCTTCGACCAGCGACAAACAGGAACACAACCTCCCATCCAGCGTGGGGGTGCCGATGGGCTTTACGGATCAGCTGCTGGATCTGGCTTCTCGCAGACGCCTACTACTAGCGTTGGTCGATCCATGACACCCCAGCAGCTTGCTGCCCTCCGAACTCAGTCTGGTTTTGGCGACCAGATGCCACCCGGTATCTCCGGGCAGAACATGTTCCAAAGCCCTGCCCACAATCGCCAATCGTCTCGATTCAGCTTTGCCAACGAAACTAGCAGTTCCACCAGCAACATTAAGCTGGCCGCCAATCCTAGAATTATGGCCCAACAATCATCTATGATGCCCAGTTCGTTCCAGTCCCAGACTGGGAATCCGTTCTACGGAACATCGATGACAGGCCCACCTCCTGGTTTGAAGTCCACGGGCACACCACCGAGTATGTTTGGTCAAGGGTTAGCTGTCGGCCCGGGCTTTGGCGCAGCCCCCAAAGATTCGTCCAACGACTTACTTCAGACTCTCATCGGTCGCAATCGAGTTGGCAGCACCCAGCCTCCTGATGTTGGAAAGCGTGAGTACATGATTTCTTCTTTTACCAATCAGTATCCACCCTCTACTACCTCCACCCCAGCTCCTGCTTCTGGCCTCCTGGCATCGCTCTATGGCAACCCCTCTGGAGCATTCCAAGACTTTGGTTCGAAGCAGAAGAAGAAGGGCAAAAAGCACAGACATGCTAACACTTCCTCCTCAGGAGGGAGTGGATTAGTAGATCTTGCGGACCCGAGTATCCTGCAAGCAAGGATGCAGCACCAGACCCAGGGCAATGCAGGAGTTTCCGGACAAGGACTGTTCGGTGGTGGTCAGAGTCAAGGTGGGTACAACCCTAACATGATGTACAACACTGGCTACGGACGCTGGTAGTTCAGATCTTAATTACCAAGACAAGAACGAGGACATGGCTTGCGTTTTATTCTTCTGATTTCGGCTGCATCTGATCCATTTCATTGTTCGTTGTTCATTTCTTTTGCTTCTGCTTTATATGTAATTCTTACCTTGTTGGGCGTTTCATCGGCAATATTCGGCGTCGGTGCCACAAATGGGCTGCATCAGCTCCAAGGAACATGAAGACATGCATATTTCTTATTATGATCCAGCAGGCATTTTGCAAGACCGCTCAAATTCCCCTTAGAGAGAGCTAGCGGCAAGTTTGCAAGAAACGTCAAGTTTTTTTACGTTATTGGGACTGGAACTGCACGAAGCGAGTCGACAACATCTCGATCTCGAATTATTTCTTCTTTTTTATCCTTTCTCCTTCGTTTATTATTGGTCTTCCTTAGCGCTGAATGTAAACGTCGGCAAAGCTGGGATAAGATAGCAGGATCAAGTCAGGCAAGCATCATCGTCTTCCACAAAACACTATTACACGTCCGCCTCTACATGTACTTTAACTGCTCGCACCCTGATGCACGCCTCCGGAGAGGGTAGCATCTTTGGTCAGAATATAACAAACATTGTCTATTCTCTCCAACTTTGCCGCTCCCTTCATTGTCCCCTATGGAAGACGATGATGGAAGCCGTGTGCTGTCTTGTCGTATCATGTATCTAAATTATGTCTCCACGTCGTAGACTTTGCCAGTGTTGACATCGTGTATAATTTTTTTTTTTTTTTTGGGCTATAGCTTGCATATGGCTAACAGAAGATCTTTTCTAGAGGACGAACTCCCCTCGCTCGATGAGGCAACTCACTCGGTCGATGCCCTAGTTTCCGATGAGCCTCAAGGCGTCTTTTCTATCCCCGGTCATGGTGTTGACATAATGATGGAGCGGACTGTGCCGCCAGGTTTTGCCATTCCTCCAAGCGTCACCAACTCGCTCGCGAACTCGCCTCCCTTGTCTCTAGCATCTCCTACATTGAATCAGCATCGCCAACCGCATACTATGCCGTCCTTACCTAGAGTGCCACCGCCGCCCGGCTTGGAACGAGATGCCGTGACTCCAGAACCGACTCCGAGAAAGGGGACAGTTTCTAGTACAGATGTGGGGAAAACGAAAAGGTCTGCAGCTGCCGAAGCAGAAGGCTCGGGTCATGTCCCATCTCGATGTACTTCAGAGCGCGAACAGGGCGTGTCAAATTTACAGGACGAGGATTTTCCAGCATTAGGCTCTCATCAGCCAGCCAAATTCAGAACTGCGCCGTCGGTTGTGCCAGTTATGCCTACTCCCAAGCCCACACCAGCAGCCAAGAAGGGCGGCGACAAGGTTGCGGACAAGAAGACACAAGTTGTTGAGAGCACGCCATCAAGCCCAGTGGCTGTCTCGACGAAACAACCTAATACCGCGGCATCCAGCAAATCTGTTGCTTCAAAAGAGATACCCAGCGATGAGAAAAGCGAACGATCTGGCGAGACTTCGTCGGGCTTTCCTGCTCTACCTCCTCTTACCACCACCAGCCCATCACCAGCCCCTCGGAATGCCCCTCGAACCCTTCGAGTCATATCAACCGCTAGAACTATGGACTCGATAGGGTTGCCTTCTTTTGTGCAGACGGTGGCCAATAAAGCTGTCTCTGTCTCTCATGGAGCAGACACTCCTGTGAGTGAATTTGTTAGTGACACCGCTTCAGTTGTATCAGCCTCCATATCCGCATCCCGCGCGGGATCGCCGCCTCCCAGCAAAGTCGGATCGGCCGCTGTCCGTAACACTACGAAGAGTCAGCAACGTAAACAGCGCAAAGATGCCTTGAAACAGGAAACGAAGATCATAGCGGAGACGCTGAAAGCCGAACCTGAAGAACATGCGCCGGTGATTGGCCGCAAGAAGAAACAGAAGAAAGAGAAACCAGCAAAGGCCACGACAAGCCAATCAAAGACATCAGAGTCGACTGCGTCAGAGTCAGTCGCCGCACAATCAGAAGCCGCTAACAAATCGACGGAATCGGACGAAGCCGAGTCCAAGAGCAAGATTGTCAAAGAGAAGAAGGCCTCAAAGTCCAAGGCGAAGGACAAAGATAGGAACAAGGAGAAGGAGAAAGAGACCGAGAAGCCCAAGGACAAATCAGTTACCCCTCTCGCGCCAGCCGCGGATCCGCAGCCTTCGATGACATCCAGTACCGTTCCTGTCGAACCGATCGAGTCAGCAGATCCAGCTGACAGACAACAATTCGGCCCGGCCTCCGTGTTTGCAGAAATTCGAAACTCTCTGTGGACATCTGCAATTGACAAGCTTCAGATGCTCAAGCCAGTAAGCAGCACGCCATCACGACCAGATCAAGGACACAATGCAAATGCCGCGGCTCAGTCCGGATACTGTAGAGAGTGCGCCTGCAAGTGTGGAGAGATACAAGATGATGACCTCACTGCCCTCCGAGCGGGCAGGCCTGTGCGCAAACAATTCCATGTCGACGGCAGCAGGATGCTCATCACACCTAATGGGGATTGCATCCGCGGCCTGACTCCCGAAGAAGAGGATGCCTTCCTAGACCTGCAGTCTGCCATTGCTGCCACTGCCGAGGACCCAGGTGCCTTCGTCGCTCCCCGACACCAGCCCGGAAGCGGCGCATTCTCTCTCATCAAAGGCCGCGCCGTTCCAAACGGCCGTCCCAACATCTTCCCTGCAACGGCTCAGCCGCAGACCCAAGACCCCATCGGCAAGCTCCAACGCGAAGACGCCCTCAGCTACATCAATCAATACGTCCTGCCACGCCTCAATCTAGATGCCGCCAACATGGGCTTCCCCAAGGGCGCCTCGCCGCTCCGGGACGCCGCAGCAGCAAGCCTCAATGCCCTCGCTCCCTACTTCTACGGCCCAGACGCAGCTGCCGGTGTAGGCATCTACAGCGCCCCAGACGGGGCCCGAGCCATGCAGGACTTCTCCTCGAGCGGCGGCGCCCCCGCGGCAGACGTCAGTAAGATCGGCCCCGCCAATGGCCTGGGCGGAATATCTCTCATGACTGTTGAGGATGCCGAGGTCCGACTAGCTGCTTCTAGGAAGGAGACGGAGAAGCTGGAGAAGGGTTTGAATGCAGTCATCAAGAGGAACAGAAGACTGCTCCTTGGTGGGGGGAACTAAATCTGGAATGACGCCCTTCCAATCCATACGCGAACACTGTCGTCGATACCAACGTCATATTCTTCTTATATATATCTTATAAGCGGGATTTTGAAAGGGCAGGCAGGCATTAAAGCGAGGTACATACACCATGTACGACTATAGACGAAGCCGTCACTTGTGGTTAGCGAAATGAAGCACGATCGGTGCATATAAACCATTATACCAGTGGCCCGTCTCATTTAGATGCCACTTTGTACATTTACACCATGCTATTATACAGGCTGTTCTAGGCTTGAGCCATCCAAACAGCGGTCTATAACACATATTACTAATTACTTCCAAAGATAAGATGGAACGCTCCATAATGTATCGTAACATGTTTCTGTAACCCTGTTCACTTGGCGCAATAAGCACTGTCAAGACATCCCAAGCAAAATCCTGCAGATAAGTATACTCCAAGGTGATGACATGCTCAGGAACTCTAACCTCTTGCGTCTCGTAATGGTGTTGGATAACGCCGATTTTGACCCAAACAGTTGGCGGTGTAGCGTCAACGTCAATCATGCATCTCCCCGTCTTCATCGACCTTCTTCTCCCACAGCGACTCCTGCAGTCGCTCCATCAATTTGTCGAGGATCCATTCGCTTTCTTCCTGCCCGCCCATCAGCGGACTTTGCATCCCGACCCAAGACCATCTGATGTGGTCGTGATGCACCATGCCAAGCTCGGCAGCCGCCTCTACGGCACCAGGAGGAGCCTTCTCAAGGTCCACGTCTAGCTCGTCCGTCATAGTGGCACGGTTCTCGGCATCTTGCTCTTTCTTCCGATGTCTGTGGGTGTGTCCTCTTCGTCGCTTGCGCTTCTCCTTAGGAACCACTTTTCGATGATTCATAGGGTCTCTCTCGTCCTCGCCTATTAGACCGAGATACCAAGCCCATTCTTCAAATGTATATCGTCGTGGCTCAGGCTCTCTAAGGTGCTGGTTCACAGACTGAATTTCTTTGGCGAGTAGCAGGTGCAACTCTGTGCCAGTCGGAAGATCATCGAGGCGGTTGCGAACTTGTGACAAAGAGGGTCGGCCTGCAGGAATTGTGGCTGGCTTGCCGAATTTATGCTTGCCTTGGCGCTCATCTTCATCTTCGTTATGCGCATGGGAGGCTGAGCCAAAACTGCTGCCGGGCTGGTTCTTCTGCTTGGTCGTAGTGTCGACGTCTGTGGGGTCAATGCCTGCAATAGTTGGTGCCTGCTTGCCCTGCTTGTTCTGCATCTCACGCTCACGAATAGCTTTTGTCGCTTTGCGGAAGACTCGACCAAACGACATTCGATTAACAATATACTTGGCATTTCCGGTGAATCCTTCTTCACCGGGCAGGATGGTGATGTTTCCGACGCGAATGGTTGCATCGCGAATAGATTTGACAACTGTGTCACCAGCATTGGAGATAAGAATTGTCATGGTGG
The DNA here is from genome assembly GCA_001008035.1 of Atkinsonella texensis. NCBI lineage: Eukaryota > Fungi > Ascomycota > Sordariomycetes > Hypocreales > Clavicipitaceae > Atkinsonella > Atkinsonella texensis. The sequence continues at coordinate 92,824 of KQ061756.1, forward strand.
GTAAAGCCAAAAGCGACCAGAATACAAAGAATGACTTTCCAGCATTTGACTTTGGTGTGCGGTCACCATAACCAATTGTGGTAAAGGATACAAAACAAAAATAGAATGCGTCGAAATATGCCCATTGTTGGTATGACTTTTCACAGTGCAGGAAGATGACTGCTCCAACGAGCCACAGCAGGATCCAGACACCGCCGGAAATAATCAAGGCCATCCATTTTCGACGTAACGACGCTTGCTGCTGAATTTTTCGCATTAGGAGGAACTCTGTTCGCCGACGATCAAACTCGTTGTGCGGCAAGTTGGATTGTTTGCCATTTCTGTTCTGAGCTGTGGTGCTCTGGATGGGCCGCAGGATTTCGTCGTGTCCACGTTTCGTCATGGTACGAATAATTTTCCGACGATTCTTTTCTTCCATGCGCGCATCCACCCGACGTCTTCCGCGCTCCAGAATCATGCTTCGAATAGAACTAATAACCAGACCAAGGCTAATGACCCCAATGAGAGCGTACGGAAGGAGTAAAGCCCTGCCAAGGACTGTAGACGCTGCAAAATCGCCGAATCCGACGGTGAAAAGGGTAATATTTGCCCAATACACGGCATCCAAGTAGTTCCATCCTTCTAAATCGGCAAACACGAGAGCGCCCAGGAGCAAATACATGAGGAATAGTATTGTCTGTAGCATGAGGGTCCGCTGACTAGGGGTGAGATTAAAGTCTTTAGCATAATGTCCCGTTGAAGCTCCCCAAAAGGTAACGACCATTAACGAGGCGACAACAAAGTAGAGAATGGCAGCCCAGATACCGTAGTAAAATGCTTGCGACCAAACATAATCTTGTGGCGGGTTGAGGCCCTCAAGTAGTGGCCCAGCAGCGGTCGCGTTAAGAGCCGTTAAACATATGGCCGAGATATACCTGAGCCGCGTTAGAACTGATTGCTGTAGAGTATGGCAACATTCTTCTTACCAGCCAACAATTGTGATTGGTTGTGCAATGCTGAAGCGAACTCTCTTAGTCATATTCAGTAAAAGAAAAGCATTAGAAACAAGGGCCATGGCCAGTTGGATCGTGTTGACGATAGTGAGCCTAGGCAACAACAGTGTTAGTTTGGTTGGGCGTGTTGGCTGCGAACAGCTTGCAGCGGAGACCAGCATACCATGCAGGGTCATCTACGAATGTAGCCTGGTCAACAGACTTGTCAGGTGTTAGGTGAAGTCGCCATTTTGAACCCAGAGCGCAAATACTGAAGGCAGAGGCAACAGGCCCAAGTGTCGCGGCGATCATGGGAAAGGCAGAAGATGCGAACCACCACCGGCTAACGCGGATTGTGTCAGTATATGTAAGTTGCGCGTGATAGGCAGCTTGGGTGAAGCAGGGCCTTGCCTTGGGACAAGATGTGCCGAATCATTCTGAAATCGCAATTCTCGGGAGCGTGTGTGCGCCAGTTTACGAGGGAGTGTTTTTTCAATGCAGTTCTCAGCGGCCTTTGCGTACCGCTCGATGGCACCTTCATGCTGACCGTCGTCCATGGCTCTTCACCTGGTCGAGCCTGGACGACTTAACAGACTCAGGTCGAAGCACGGCTGCGTGTTCTGTATGGAATTTGAGGATAATGAGATATATGCATGACAGACAGACAGACAGATGAGAGAGTTGGGGGCGTGAAGGAACGTCTAAAGGGAGACTAGTAGGACGATGGTTCGGAACTTTAAGTCGAGCAGCGTAATAGGTTGTATGAAGGCTTTGAAAGGGGAAACCCAAGCAAGGAAAAATGATGGCAATAGCGATACTGAGGAGGATCGTTGAGGGGATTTGGGGCAGCGGTTGAAGATACAGGTTCAGACCTAACCCAGACTCATCTACGGTTACATAGAGGCACGAAGTACGAAGTACATGATGCTCGCTCATCGCTCCTGCCTCCTGCACGCCTTGAGCCCCCACCCCTGTCTGAGTGGCTAGTGGCCCTTGCTGATCGTTTCGTTTTGTTTCGTCTTATTCTATTTTATTACTGGACAACAAGCCAAAGTTGCTTGCCACCTGGCGTGTGCCCCACTCACGCCGCCGTCGCCGTCTGGATTCTTGAACGCGTCCCAGATGTCTCGGCCAACAAGCCTTTGCGAAGAACAGAACGATGATTTAACCGTTCTTCCGGAGAATCACGTATCGAAGCCACATTTTGCGCGGCCATCACTGTGGTCGATTTGATTGAGTGATTGTCATCGAGCTTGTAGATTCATGGGCTCTTATTCATAAGGTTCATAGCTTCTAGTGGTTGCCCGTGGTACATATCTCAACACTCCCTCATTTCTACGTTCTCATGCAGATGATCACCACAATGCTTTTTGTTGCCCACAATTGTCATGGCACAATGGTTTAAAATCTCCCGACTGAGTAGTCACCTTCTGCGACAAGCATCCTGCAGTAGACCCTTCAGCACAGCCAAAATAGAGCGCGTTGAGGTGAGATGTGGCTCCTCAGGCAATGTGACCATCGAGTAAGTTTAGCTCTTACACCGAGATGAATCAAAAGGTTGCGCCTTGAAGCTAATGCGCAACAAGTTTGGCGAACGCGCTTGGTCATTCCTCCAGAAACGATCCCTTACTCATCCATCTGCCCTCTTTCCCTCAACCAAAGAATTGTCTGCCTCAAATTCCTCCATTTTTCCACCATCGGTCTGTCGCAACAATCAACTACCGATGGAGTCCATACTCGGAACCTTCGGTTGAAGATGGACATCCAACTCGGCTTCGCTGGCCGACTCCTGTCCATGACACATCGTTCGCCATGGCTTGGCTCCTCGAGAACTTAGCACCGCCAGGAAACAGCCGTCGCGATATCTACGTGTACGGCTCATACCTTGGAGCCAGTTTGGCCTCGTCCTTGGCTCTCACAGAGGCTCTTCCGCATTCAAGGTTCGCTGTCCGTGGGTTGGTGACCTATAATGGAATCTACAACTGGACCATGTTTCTTCCTGATCACCGAATCAACAAGGCACCGAAAAGAAGGACAACGACTCCTCCGCCTGAACTGGTACAAGGTTCTCAACTCCACAAACTGCAAGAGCATTTACCTGCTCTTTTCAATTCTCCTTCGGACCTTTTCGACCCGTTCGCGAGCCCAAGTCTCTTCTTTCATAGTCCTGGTCTTATGGTGCCAGAGTCATTCTTTATGACGATGGAGCACGCTGCCCTCATCAATAACATGATGAGTGATGAAGAGATTCCGCTGACACCTGTCAAACCTCCGCGCAAGTCACATCTCTTGTTCCCGCCTCGGCAGTCCAGTTTGAAAATTCCAGAAACTCTTGTGTTATGTCAGTCCGCGTCATCACGCACTACTACTAAGGCTACTACTGCCAATGTATCCGGTAAACCAAGGGCGAAAACGACGAGAAAACGCGCAGGAGCAGCTGGTCATAGCTTCGCGGCTCAGGCCAAGGAATTCGTCGAATTGATGCGGAGGAGCATTGAAGTGGTGGAACTGAAGGAGCGCAGCAAATGGGACGAAGATTTAGATCGCTGGGCCGATGAGGCTACACGAAGAGTGCAGGTGGTGGATGTGGGGCCAGAGACAGATGGCATTGAACCAGATGACGTAGTGTGTGATGCAGTTTCGTCCTGGATAAAGGATAATTTATAGAAATTTCTCGTACGATACTTGAGGGAGAACGTCAAGACAGAAATGAAGCAAGAGAATCCAATTTATGTGATTTATTGTGTCTTTGGTAGCCGCGAACGCGAGTGGAGCCAGTAATGGCTATAGCCTTCACTAAAACGGTAGCATATCACAAGCGGCCAAATGGTCTAGTGGTATGATTCTTGCTTTGGGAAGGTTGATCCAGCTCAGCTGCAAGAGGTCCCGTGTTCAATCCACGGTTTGGCCCATCATTTTTATTTTTGTTTCTTCTTGTTCTTTCCACAACTTTTTTGCCTGCAACGTTTGCTAAGTGGCACGTGCGCCTGGTTTCTTTTTTTTTCTTTTTTTCAACTATTATTAATGCTACGCTTTTTCATCGTCTACTAACGATAATGAAGCTCTGACAAGCAAGCCCATCATCTCCCCGCTTACAATGACGGCTCACCGTTTTTTAGTGGCTCAAGTGCCGGCCGGTGTCGAAACGTGGTCCCAGGATCGGCGGATTAATCGCGTGGCCGTGACAGACAGACAGAAAACCCGGGAAGGCGAGGAGACGAGGAAATGGCCCATGCATGTTGCTTCAGTCCTTGCAGGCTGCGCCTCTTAATGTTGTGCTTATCTGGGTCTTCTCAATGCCAGATGCATACTGCATCGATACTGGATCGGTACGGCACGGGCTCTGGTACTGTTGCGTCGGATTTAATAGCAGAGAGCAGATAAGTTGGGTCTTGAGATGAAGCCAGATCACTCACTGTCCAGCCTTCCGAACATAAAACATACACGTATATATATACTCTTAGCATCAGGTATCCCTTAAAGAGCCGGAAGTACATTGGACGTGCAATACGGAGGTAACGGACCATCTTCAGCTCAGAATCAATACCTACCCAAGGTAGAGAGAGAGTGGTGGTGCTTTTTTTGACTTGCAGCTTCTTTCTGGCCACGCTAGTAGATGCGGATTCCGACTGCACAATGGCAACAGCAACGGCGCCAAATCGCATGGACGGCCAAGTCCACATCGAGACCCAAACGAGACCCAAACGAGACCCAAATCCAACTTCTGAGGCCAAGACCTTCTCAGACCAAACAAACCAGAGCCATCGAGCTTTCCCCAGCTTAAGCTTGTTGTGACCCAGAGCCGACATGGTCTGCTGCTTTGTTCCTTGTCCACTCTTGGCCTCCCTCTTGACCTCCCTCTTGACCTCCCTCTTGACCTCCCTCTTGTCCTGGTCCCCTCCTTCTTTGCTTGCTTGATTGCCTCCCCTCCTCTTCTTTGCTTGTCTGGTCCCTTTCTTTTCCTCTTTTCCTCTTTGCCCACGCTTGCAAAGCTGACTATCCGTTTATCCATTTCCCATCCATCACCAAGCATATTTTTCATTCGAGCTCATATGCTTTTGACCCATTTCGCAAGGTACCTCCTCCATCCGCGTTTGCTATGAATCCCACCCAGACTTGTGACGATCCACTTCCTCTTCTTGTGCAAGCGAGCAAGCAGGCCTTCCCGTTTCTTTCTGCAAAACAAACGCGGAGCAGCATCTGGAATCTGTACGACTGGGCATAACGACCGGCTTCGCTAACAATTCTTGCGTGCATAGAACCGCCCGCATTTCTACAAGCCGATCGCGTCTGCTTTGTTACCTCCGTCACATCTGTCGCATTCAAAATGCCTGGCATTCGTATGTCCTTCTCCTGCCAACCCAAGAGCTCTATTTGCTTCTACGTATCTGCCTCACAAAGCCCAGGCAATAGTTGCACCATCCTGGCAGAGTGGTTTCTAATAACATTGTTTGCCTCTAGCTCCTCACGCTCTTGACAACCTCAAGGCAAAGCTCAAAGCTGTCTTTAAAAAGAAGGGTGGAAACAAGACCGAGACTGCAAAACCTGCCGAAGCTGCCACTAGCAAGGCCGATACTGCTGGACCAGCTGAAGCTGTCGCCCCAGCAGCCGCTGTTCCTGCTACGACAGCTACTACCACTACCGCGGCGACTGAGACGAAGCCAGAGGCACCAGCTCCCGCGGGTAAGCACTGCGCCTATTTCCACCTGTTGCGTTCCCTTTTCAAGCATTCTCCATGAGTCTTCAACATCCAAATGGTCTAACTCTGTCTGTCTAGCTGAAGCTGCCCCTGCCACTGAAGCTCCAAAGGAAGAGGCCAAGACCGAGACTCCTGCCAAGACAGAGGCACCAGTCACAAGCCCTGATGCTACTAAAGTCGAAGTTGCAGCCCCAGGTGAGTTAGATACGAGTCTTTTCACTCAAGAATAGTATCAGCCCTAACAACATCTCAGCGCCGGTTGCCGCCGCTACACCAGTCCCGGCTGAGTCTACACCTGCTCCTGAAGTTGTGAAAACGGATGCACCTTCGGAGGCTACGGCCCCCGCAGCAGCCCCAACAACACCTTCCGCTTAAATACATAGAGTGATGACTAGCCCAGCAGGATAGTGCTATGTACCGTCGTTTTGATGTATTCCATGAACCGTCTTCGAGGTGTTGTTTGATTGATTGGCAACCATTGTTTTGGGGATTCGTCAGTTGATCAGGATTCTAACTTGGTTGCAGCGCGGTATGGTGCATTGATTTGTTCGTGATCGCGTTTGTTGGAGCGCTGGATACCCATGCGAGAGGAGGACAAGACTTGCGATATGCTCGAGCCTGCAACTTATACCCCACGCCTCACGTTTTATCGTACATGCGTGCGTTGTTCAGTCTCCATCTTTTGGGTCTACCGGTACAAATGGTCTAGGCATATTTGATGTCATGCTACTTCTTATGAAACATTACATCATCCGTCCGTGAATCCTGTGATATAAGCTACTGCGCCCACGGCGCCTTAGTAATGGTGACTTGTGCTGCTGCAGTTTCCGCCCTAGAGGCATTACCATGGGACTGTCGCGAACCTAGTGGTCCATTACTGGGCGCTGATGGGGCTCTTGAATACGGGATTCCTGGAACAGACGGGGGTGGCATCCTGGTAGCTCGTGCCCAAGATGCCGCTGCGCCAGCTGGTGCTGTGCCCGCTTTCGCCGCTGTTGGAATGGGCTGATTCGTCATATGTACACTCCGCGTAGGCGCAGGCGCGGTGGGATCGACGTCCCAAGAGAGGATGGATCCGAATGGAAAATGCTGTACAACGGGGAACTTGGCGAGAACCTCTGCGTTGAACATTTTGATCATGCCCTTATTAATCTTGCCCCAACCGTCCCTGATGCCAGAGATATCGAATAGAATTGGAGAATGCTCCCAGAAGGGGCCTTTTTTAACGTCATTGATGAATCTAATGGCAGAAAAGTACATGTTCGTGTGATGTTGGTCTTCAACAACCGTGACTTTAGTGACATCGGAGGGCTCGGGCGCTCCTTTGACGGAACCTTCGATAGGCATTGGTTCCGTCTCGGAGGAGATGGGTCGGGTAAATTGCGCAGATCCAAATATGTAGGGAATGAAGGAGTGATCATCGAGGCCCCATACTCCGTGGGAACCCGCCGGTTCGAGAGTGTAAGTGAGGATGAGCTTACGAACGACCTTCAGATACCTGAGTGATGTTAGTTGTGAAATCACTTCCCACCACCTGCAAGACAGGTAACCAGGAGGAACAGGGTGTACGCACGGCTCAATCACATTCCGGACAATCTCCCGCTCAATGTTGCCACCTGGCCTTCCATCCCGGAAGAAGCCCAACTTCCAGAGACAAGCCAGAAACGTAACGAAGCTCAGTTCATGGCCTGTTCCATAGTCCAGCCGCTGGGCGCTTCCAAACGCGCCCAATAAGTAACTGCTCACTTCATCCTTTGCTGTGACTCCATTGCTCCCCTTGATGGACAGGGCTTCGCCTAGTATGCCTGCCGCCAGGAGTGAGTCAAGCTCTTCTTCTACCAGGGCGAACCACTTTCGGAAGCTGACGTTGCCGAAGCGTCGGGGGCCAGGGTCGGGAGGAGCCTGCTCAATGAGGGACTCTATGTCGGAGAGGAGCTTCTGGAGGGCTTTTATGGATGGCGTCGAGGTTGTTGAGCCTGGTACGAGGGGAAACTGTATTGGCTGCGGCGAGGAGGCTTGTGTTCTGGGACAAAGCGCATGATTGAGCTGGAGGATGAATGTGCCAATGTCGGTGTAGGCCTTTGTGGTGAGGAAGTGCTGGACGTGGTGGCCCTCGTTGATGAGTTTTGAGGGTCTGGCGAAATTGTGGGTGTGAAGCTGGGATTCTGGAATGGGTTGTAGGGTAGGAAGAGGGGTTTGAGGGTGTGACGAGGACGTCATGACGAGGGGTGGTTTGGAGGCACTTTTCTTTTGAACCGCGATGGATTTTTCTTTTCTTGGAGTCCTGGGAGAATTATGGCGGGTGAAGGTAATGGCGAGTAATGTGGGAGTTTAAGGAGGATTGGGGTGATTATGCGAACCTGCATGTATGGTGGTGATGTAAATTTCAGTCAGCAGTTCGACGGGCAATTTGTGGAAACCCATTGTAGTGAATGGAAATCATCAAATAAATATCATGGCCTCGCGTCACGCATGACGCCACCACCCCACTTGCTTAGGCTAGGCTAGCGTATTTTAATAATAATAATAATAATATCATAGCCCACAAATCACGACAGCATATGCCAAGGCACGTTATTCTTGTAAATACCGATGGAACACCTTTTTTTTTGTGACCGGAGTTGTAAAAACATGCTGACAAGTAGATGGATTTCGCCATCTGGATAGTCAATATCACGGAAAGCAGGGGGCTTGGACCATTGAGGCTAGTTGTGGAGTGCGGGATGGCACAGCGCACAGCGGCACAGCACGTGGTGCAGATCTGAAGCTCCACAAGACAAGATGCGTGCAAGTTGACGACAAATGTCATGGTGATCATTGCGCATCGAGCTACTAACGACGCTGCGCGATCCATGGAGGTGATGCACAATTGCCAAGTCGCAATTCAACCTTGACGTGTGCAGTGTGCATATTTACCGTGTGCAGTTTCATAATGGTTACAACGAGGAGCGGGACAGATTCGTCGAGACGAGAGCAATCACAAACCGCGGCCGACTCTTCACATAAGAGCGGAAGAGGACGCAGACGGAAAGCAATCGAGGTCGCGACGGCACCACAGAAGACGACGGGGGAGAGTGCCACTAAAAAGAAATCGCGCGCAGTCCGAGACCTTGAAGTTCGTGCGTCACAACGCCACAAGAGAGGAGGAGTTGAGGAAGAACTGGATGCGGAACCTGCGCCTGTGGATCGAAGCTTCTATGAAGCCATCAACAGGAATGCTTCCATGGGTAAGAGAAGGCAGGCCAAAGCACAGAACGAGAACCGAAATATCGAGGGACCGGGACATCAATCGGTGACTGCGGAAGAACCGACAGGAAAATCGAGTCGAAGAAAGGAGCCAAATGATGTACGCCAGAATGACGAGGGAGTGGAGGACAAGGAGAATGAGCAGCCGGAGGCGGATAGCAATGAGGAACAAGAAAACCAAGAGGGTCAGATCGGGTCGTCACAAATTGATAACATGGAGGATATCACACGCATCGCGGTCATTTCAGTGGACATGAAATATATCGAACCGGAGCCAGAGGGCGTCGATCCTATTACTATCCCTTTCAACTGCGAGAAGGTCAATCCTTTGATTCGAGCCATGGAACAGGATCTATGGATGGCTCAATCAGGGGAGTGGCTTCTTGGACTACTCCTCGAAGACGATGAAGATGAAACAAAACCTAAGTGGACTGCTCGCGAGGTTGGATCCAGTGAAGACGAAAGTTGTAAAAAGCTGTTCCACAAAGCGGTAGAATTTGGACAGGTTTGCCAGGCTTTGCCCAGAGACCAGGCTGGCCAGATTCGGTTCATAAGACAGGATTCGAAGAAGATAAAAGATATTCTTACCTCGATGAGAGATCTTGCACAAGAAGTGAGAGCGAAGGCGATAGACTATGGAAATACCGAGACATTGAGAAAGGCTGCTGCTGCCCGAAAGCTAAAGCGGAAGGCTAAAGTTCAAAAGTCGAAGAATACAAACAGCTACGAGAGCTTGATAAAGTCCATACGAAGGAGGCTGATCCCAATACTCGTTCTAGTTCTCAAAGAAGCGCTCCTCTTAGGTGGTTCTCCTACTATATCGACTAGCCCGCAAACGATCTATCGGGGCCAAGGGACATTCATGCCATGCACTTTACAGTTTGCTCTTCGCATTGTTGGGTGCATCTATCAGCTTCACAATGTTCTAAAACGTCATTTTGGAGCAGAAGAGGACAACGAAGCTGGTACCGTGGATGCTACGGACCCTATCCCACAACGGCACCCGAAGAATGATCATAAAATGTTTCTTGATTTTCACAAGAAACTTACGACGCTTGAGCGAGATCTGCTGGAAGCCATGAGGCGACTGAAAAAAACCACCGAAGCTCGTCGGAGGATTCATGAGGAGGAAGAACATACCAAGCGCATATGGAAAGCCAGATGCCAAGAGATTCAAAGGGTGCAACAGAGGAATGATGAACAAATGAGGCTTTTTATCGAATCGACGCAGGAGCCTCTGCCCAAGAGTCGAACAGAGCGTGATCCTGGACGGCAAGAAATGTATTTCCGACGGAATGGCTGGTTTATGAAGGAAGACGAAAGAATACTTGGTATGATCCGCAAGGGTTGGCCGCTGGATATGGGAGCATTGGCAGGCCAGCTACCTGGCCGGGGGACTACGGAGGTCAATCAACGAGTGAAGGACCTGAGGGCTCAAATGAGGGCAAAGTTTGAAAAGAGAGGACAGCCACCTCCGAAATGGTGCTATGAAAGGGCGTGAGGATGACCTCGTTGATGTTGGTGAGTGAATGTGCTCTTATTTGGCAAAACTTGACGATACGATATAGTGATACCCAAAGAGTTTCTTGACATCTACGATATGGAAGAGCGTTAGCACATTGTGCAACTTCATTCAATTATAGCATAAACACCTATTGATGATAGCTTCGATTACCGGACCAGTGATTTATTGTTCTGGATGTACTTGATTTTAAATGCTCACAGAGTTTGTCGGCAGCCGGAAAATGTTTAGTGGGCAAACGATGGACAAAACTGAGCGAAACCTGCTCTTTCCCACTCTCCACGAAGAACGCTACACATGCTCATCTGTGCCTGAGCCTGAGCTGTCTGACTGAACATCTCGCCACGGCCTTACCGGGTTCCCTATCCAGCGGCTTCCCGCTGGGATTGTCTCACCGCAAATTGCTAATGATGTCGGACCTATGGTCGTTGCCGCACCGATGGTAGTGCCTGGAAGGGAGACTGCAAAAGGGCCGAGCGTAGCACCCTGCTGGAGCACGACCTTGTTCCGAGCAGCCTAGCATAGCGCCTACACCATTGAGTCCCGGCAATAGCCTCGATACGACCGAATGCGACGAAGCGTTCCGCTACCCAGAGGCGGAGGTGCACCGCGCCGCCACGACGGTAGCTCCCGGACCGGATGCGGAGCGTAAGCAGCCGAACGATACCGGCCGTGACGGACAACCGGCCCGGTATCGTGACGAAGAGCACCCACATGCCTACAATAAGCCACCAAGAAAGGTCATGTTGGCTAGCCCAAGTGCCGAGGCCCGTGACGACGGCAGTGATTTTCTTGGTTAGCGCCAGGGCAGACAGCCAGCGGAGCCCTTCCACAGTGAATGCGACGATCAGGACAGCGCACTGGACCAGAGCCGTCCAACGAGGTGTTGGCGCAACTCGACGGTCCTCACTCTTGGTACGAGTGCTGGTGGGAGCATGCGTCTCAGCAGCTCAGATTTTTAAGCATCAGGAATGCTGATTTTCTCGTTCGAGTCACCCACGATGTAGCCTACGAGCAGCCGTGTGCCCGATTCACTACGTCGTATGGCACGGGCCGCGGCACCTACACCTGGCAGTGCCATGAGCGCTGCATCAATCTCGCCGAGTTCGATGCGACGCCTACCGAGCTTGATTTGTTCGTCGTTGCGCCTTATAAACGCTAGCCCGTCCCGGTCTGCACGCACCAGGTCGCCGCTGCGGTAGGCCCGTTCACCGTTGAAAACAGGTTCCGGCTTAAACTTGGCTCTATCTTTCTCAAGGTCAAGATAGCGTGCTATGCCTGCGCCTCCGATCACAAGTTCGCCTTCCTCGCCCCAGCGTACTCGCGAGCCGTTAGGATTGACGACAGCTAGCTTCCATCCCTTCAGGGATAGTCCAATCCGGACGAGCGGCTCATCAGCTACCAATGCTGCAGCACAAGATACAACTGTTGCTTCTGTAGGGCTATATGTGTTCCAAACCTTGCCGTACTTCAGGGCTCTTGCCAGACGGGTTGCTAACTCTGGGGAACATGCCTCTCCGCCAAGAATCAGGAGGCGGAGTCCGGTGAGTGTTGCAGTAAGCCACTAAGCAGCCAGTGTCGGTACAGTTGATACAACTGTGATCCGTTGTGCAGCAAGGAAGGTGCCTAGGTCAGCTCCTGCCTTGACAATTGATCGTGGCACGGGGGCAAGACAAGCTCCGTGTCTCCAGGCGAGCCACTTTTCCTCGCAGGAAGCGTCGAAAGCGACGAATAGACTGGCAAGTACTCGGTCGCCGGGGCCTAGTGCCTAGTTTGCCTGCAGGAACAGTCGAGCTTCCGCATCGATAAAAGCTGCAGCACTGGCATGGCTGACGGCCACACCTTTAGGTTTCCCAGTCGAGCCAGAGGTGAAGATGATCCAAGCGTCGTTCTCAGGAGCAGGAGTCGACTTGCTCTGCGAGACTCCCGTCCCGGTCGAGATGCCTCGCTGTATTATCGTCAAGCCAGCCTTGTTCTCGCTAATGACAGCGCAAACATTGGCTTCGGCCCAGACGACATCGACTCGCTCGTCTGGGTCGTCTACGTCGACGGGCACATAAACAGCGCCCACTGAGAGCACGGCTAGAATGCTCACGTATAAGTCAAGTGTTCCGGAACTTATGCGCACGCCCACCCTATCACCGACGCCTATACCGATTGATCGAAGCCCCGTAGCCCGGGTGGCCAGCTCGTCGAACAACTGGATGTATGTAAGGCTTTTTGTCCCATTATCAATGGCTGTGGCCGTGGGAAAGGCTGAAATGGAGGCGTTGAGTATGTCGATGAGTGTGCGAGCCGGACTTGGCTGCTCGCAATGATAAATGGCCAAGTCTGGCGAGACCGGGAATAGAGGTTCCAGGCCTTCAACCATGTTGAGGAATGGAACTTGACGGATGAAGCTGGAAGGGAAAGAAGATGTGATCCTGTGCGTCTCGGATTTATTCAGAGGACGCTCGTTTTTGGAGGCTTGGTACATGAGATATGTTCTTTAGAGGCTCGCAGGGCTTTGCATTGCGAATCTCTCTGATCGCAGTTTCTCTTGGAGTGCTACGACTTTTTGGCGATGCAGCGGCACATCGAACGTCCTCAATGGGAAAGTGTTGCAAGGGTTTGAGCGCACTCTCGTTGGACGCTGACGGCCATGGCGTTGGATGCTGCGGTTCACAATATAGCGGACTGGACGACATACTGAGTCTGTAGATACCTTGAGGATTTATTAGGACCGACCTGACCTGGTGTCGGTTGTAGATCGGCATCGACCGGCATCCTTTCTTAAACATGTGCCCCTAGCAACGGCATTAGTTGCCGAATCACTCTCAAGTGATTGGTGGGGGAAAAAATCCATTGCTGCCCTATATGGCACACGATGCTTGCTACATGCTGGATTATGGATTATGGAGACAGGGACGGGCCCAATGAGGAACAATGATAATGAGCTCTTTGCCTCTTACTGTCGCCTTTCCTTGTCGTGGTGTATGATGAAGCTGGGCTTTTTTTTTTTTTTTTTTTTTTTTTTCAAATTTTTTTTTTTTTTCACACAAGTACAAGAGGTCAGATTGTGTTAGCTACGGGATCAGGAATCAGCAATGCCCGATCGGCGATTTCATTTCCCCATTCGAATCTTAACTCGACTCGACGTGGCTAGTGGTGGTGAGGTGACGCAGGAGAACTCCCCCGGGTCCAAAGATGAAAGATGGAGAACTGGGTCAAGATTGAGAGCATGATCGATTAGTGGAGTGGAGGGATGAAATCTTCTGGGCCTTTGGAATGCAATACAGCGGCGTATCTAAGATTCGAAGCCCTACATCCCGACGATTCGGTAAACGGCGCGTCAAAAGCTTGGCTGCAGCTTTAGCCAAGGAGGCGTTAGACGCAAAGGGCGAATAATTGGCGCCTTGGCCAAACGATGCGCATCCGATCTGGCAACTTGTCCTTTCGGAGGCCAAAGAGGACACATGTGAACAACGATAGGGGGGAAATCCAGCGCAAGGGGCAGCGCATGCGCCATCTTTGCAATTTTTGTTTCGGCAAAACGGCATGCAATAGGGATCGGATGATTACGTGGCGCAAAGTGGAAATAGCTCTCTCTGGTGGGCGTTGCTCGTCGTCATCGTGCCACAGGAGCTAGCTTGAGCATTAACATTGTCTGCTTCCCATGTCATTTGGCTACGAACATGCGGTAGGAGCTGGATTGATGGAGCTGTGGCAAGCTTGTTGAACAAGGGCTCGAGAGAGGTCACAGCCATCGGGGCCTTGATTGAACAAGATGGTATTCAAGGCTGAAGATGTTCTTGCTGCTGCAAAGGCATCAAGGGCTCCGTCAAATGAGACGAGTTCACGTCCGAAAGAGAGACTCGTCGATGACGAACGAATATTTATGGCCGATGCAAGAACGAGGCTTCTAGTAATGTAGGTGTTGATGCGAAAAATCAATGTGTTAGGTGTAGCATCCTGCAACGTGCTGCGTGGCTATTTCGATGATATAAAATTGCGCTCTACGTTCGGCTTGAATCACGTTTTCGAGGCTCACTGGCGTGGATTCGATCCCACCGTCCATGTTCTGCGAGATCTCTAGTAAAAGCTCCAATGGCAAAACCCCCAAGGCTGGGGGTGAATGGAGTGAATGGGAGTGACAAGGGAGTAGATGCACCAATCTACAGACGGAGCTTTGCCTGAGAATTGTGTTTTACGCAGCTTCCCGCTGTGCATTTTTACGGTGAGGCCATCCTTTGAGACACGATTTCCAGTCTCTTCCTGATCATAGACTAGATTTGCAATTCGTTGGGCTATTGTGTGAAATTCGAGGAGCATGGTATTATGCTTATTCCGTGGTGTTGAAGAAGCTAGATTTACGGAGAAAAGGCGATGATATTCTGCTGTGTGAATAGGTAACCAGCCATAGCAACTGTTATAGCAGGAAAGATCTTCGCTAGAACTTTCTTCCATCAACTGCTATAAAAGCTGCTGATGAAGTGAAGACTGGCGCGAGTTTAAGCGTCGCAAGATGCAGCAGCAGATTCAATTTGAACAGCAGCAACTTTAACAACAGGATTGGCAGCAGCCTGAAAAACACCTCTAGCAGCACCTCGAGCTTCAAAAGAAGTTTATTCCAACGCTTTCCCTGCGGAACGGCAACGCAGTCGTGTACATGTACGTCCCGGGGATTCAACACCCTTGGGAGCCCGCGTTGGTGCAGATGGCGTGGCTCTACCGCGATCGGGCCTCAAGCCTCTGAGTATAGATTCGAGTGGAGATTGCGATTTTATCTGCAGGCCGTTTGGCGAATCAGACCAATCTTTTTCAAAATGGGAAGATGGCGCCTATGACTTATGCGCAGTCTGTGTAACGGTTGAAGTGTTTTATGGATATCTTGGGATGGCCGAAGGTGAGTACTTGTGACGGAGCAAAGGAAACGTATTTTTTTAGTTCTTGAGGAATAATGGAATTTTGCAGGAAGTTTCATTTCTAAGCATTTCCAATTGTCGGATATGTCTTTTTATGATTCAGCGTGACTTATAGGTGGTGTTGATTCTATACCTACCTACCTATACAGGTATGTAGTGTACAGTCAAATAAAAGTCTCTCTTGCAGTAGGGCATTGCCTAGACTCGTTGCTTTCTTGTGCAGAGGCAGCTCATGATTTAGGGCATGCAGCCTTAGCCTGATCATGGGTAGGTACTCTGAGAGTAATAATACCGATGGATGGCCCCTAAAGTGTGATTAATGCTTGGCCGCCATCATGGCCAAGACATGAGATTAAATATAACTTTCGTAGAGGAAAAGGGAACATGGGCTTGAAGCTCTTTGATATACGTTGCAGCATTCAGCTTGGCATCGGTCGCGTGACAGGTCTGGCACATATCGCGTCTGGCTGCGTTCGCTTGGCTGTCTACGGAGTAGTGATAGTCATCGTCACACTGGGTGCGCATCTCCGCTGTCTTCTCGTTTTCGGGACACATAGCTAGGTACGTGAATCCTAGCATAGCAAGGAAGAAGCTCTCGCAAGCGACTATGGACAGATGGATTGGATGAACGCCCCTATGACTTGAATATGTGATTGGATGAGATATAGTGTTTGGGGCCTTGATTTGTCTGGCTGCTGAAGTAGTTTCGTCGAATCTGAGCATTTACTAAGATAGGTGTGGCTCGTTAATTGCAAAAGTCGAGTCGAGGTCGGGTTGGCCACAGGATCATGAAATTCTTCACCGGCGTGCTTACCTAGGTACCTAGGTACATGTCCCTTGGAGGGTCACGGGACCCACTCCTTTTCCAGGACCTCACGAGTACCTCTGGAGATGGCAATGGTTACAACATCTACCAAGTGTCTCGTTTGTAAATCTGGAATTTGTGGAGACTTCTGCCGCTTTGTATCCTCCCTCTCCTTCTCTCCCTCCCTTGCATCACAACACCGCTTCTCCTCTGCCCAACTCGCATCGCTAGCCTCGCCAGCCCTGGTGCCTCCTGCCTCTACTTTGCTCCATTGCCTGCAGGTTCCTAATTGCAGAGGCTTTTGTCTGCTTCTTGTCCCGGTTCGTTTGTTACGTCCATCTCGCCTCGAGCTGCTCCGTCGTCTATCTGTCTGGCCAGGAGAGAGCTGCCCACACTAACATAATACGACAACGATCCCTGTAAGACATCAAGCTCAACGGTCAGCTTTGTGTACTCCTTTGTGTAACTCTATAACGTCCGATTTGAAACAGGGTGAGAAACACCGCCATTCCCATATTGCAGGAACCGTTACCGCCACCATTGTGTTGTCCACTTAAAGGGGCTGCCTGGCATATTTTTCACCGCCGTATCCATCCATTACTGCGCCGTGGCCAGCCACTGGTGCTCCTTGGTTTTATCTGGCCTGGCGAGAACTCGACATGACTTATACTATCCATGTTTTCAATCGATTGATGATACGAGTTGCTGACCCGCCCCCTAGTCTTTCATCTGCATTCTGTACAACAGTCTACTTAATCGAGTATTCATAATGGCGGATAAGGAAAATATCGACGGATCGCAAAGCTCCGACGCGCGCCCCTCCTCCAAGGAGTCTGTTGCCGTTTCCCCTGAGACGCCTTCCAATGCCAGTGCTGCTTCGACTTCACCGGCAAGTAAGCGCACCACCGGCGCAACAACCACGGCGACTGCTCGACGAGCTGGTGCAGCGGGGACAACTGCCTCATCACGCACCACTTCCACTGGAGCTGTTGCCGGAACCCGTGCCACGGGAGGCTTGAGCAAGCCCCCTACCCGCCCCCTAAGCTCGACTACATCTACAACCAAACATCCAACGACTGCTCCATCTGTCACCTCGTCTCACCGTAACCGCCCGAGTGTGAGCGCCAGTGAAGACGATCGCAAGCCTATCTTGACTTCCACGGCTGCCAGGAGAACAAGCACCCTCATGTCCAGCCCCGGTAGGACAACCGATCAGAGAACAACGACGGCGACTACAGGCACCAGCGGTACTGCCCGTAAGACAGCTGGCACCACCACCAGCACCACCGCTGCCCGAACTTCAACTCTCGGGTCGAGAACAGCTATGACTGGCACAGCGAATTCCGCGAGATCTGCCACCACAGCAACTCGTACCCCCGTGGCTTCTACCACTGCCTCGAAACGTCTCTCTACCGCCAGTCTTGCCAGCCGACCTGCCACAGCCCGATCTGACGCTTCCACTGGTGCCAGGGAAATCGAGGAACTCAAGGCTAAGCTCGCTGAGGGGGACGCGCAGATCGAGACCCTCAAATCTCAGATCGAGGCATCACAAACCACCATTTCAGAGCTTCAGGAACAACTTGTCAATCCCCCACAAGCGGCAGTCACAGAGGCCGAGATCCTGTCGGCGCAGGTCAGTAGTGCTGACGAGGCCATCGCCAACCTAAAGGCTGAGCACGAGTCTGCTCTTGCGAATCTGGAGAGCCGGCTGTCCGAGGTCAATGACAAACTGCAAGCTACTGAGACGGAGCTTGAACAACACAAGGCCAATCTTGCTTCCGCCGAGGGCTCCAAGGCGTCAACCCAAGCCGAAATCGAGGCACTGCGAAAGTCCCTGGAAACCATCCAATTGGAGAGCGACGAAAAGGCAAAGGCAAATAAGGCTGCTCTGCAGGCTGCGTTGGACGACCATGCCGACAAGGTGGCTGATTTGCAATCCTCCCTTACCAAGGAACACGAGTCAGCGGTTGCAGAACTGGAGGCCAAATACCGGGCTGAGCTCGAGAAGGACCAGGCGGGCACATCATCCCATGAAACAGTCATTAGCGAGCTCAAGGCCAGCCACGATTCGACAGTTGCTGAATTGCAAAAGAAAATTCATGAGCTTACCGCATCTCAGACTGCTATAGAGGCGGCCCACAGCGACAAGACACGATCCGAACAGCAGGCGTACAACACCAAGATTGTCGCTTTGGAGAGCGAAATTGCCGAGCTCAAAGCTTTGAATGACGTCTCTGGCAAATCCGCGGAGAACGTGGGTACTCGGTTGGTAGAGCTTCAGACCAGCCTGGCCGCAACAGAGAAGGAACTAGCTGCGACGAAGGACGACATGTCATCCCTTTTGCTCAAGATCACGGAGTCCCAGGCTTCTCTAGCCGACAAGGACGGAGAAATTTTTAAGCTCAAGGCTATGCACGACGAGCGGATGAAGAACCTCTCCCAGGACTACGAGAACGAAATTGAGAGCCTTCGCGGCGATGCCTTCTTTAAACGCAAGTTCGAGGAGCTCGAGGGGCAGCATAGTGAGCTCAAGGCGACCTCTGACGAGGCTGCCAAGGCGCATGCCGAGGCTCTTGCTGCCGCCAAGGCGGAGCATGCCGCTTCTGTCGAGGCCTTCAAAACCCTGGAGGCAGAGCACCAAAAGAACCTCGATGCCCTCAGAGCAAGCCACGCTGAGGAGCTAGAGGCTGCCAAGACGGGCGTTTCGGCCGACAAGGACGCCCAACAAAACTTGCTCGACTCTATCAAAGCTCAACACGCTGAGGAACTCGCTGTTTTGAAGATGGAGAGCAAGAGCTCTCTTGCCAAGGAACTGGAGGCTCTAAAGGCAACCCACGCTGAAGTGATGGAAGCTCTGGAGAAGGCACACGACGATAAAATCAGCAACATCCAAGCTACCCATGACGAAGCTCTTTCCGCAGCTAAGAACGCAGGCAACGAAGCCAAAGCCGAAGAGATTGCCAAGATCCGAGCGGAGCTCGAAGCAGCCCGCGAGCAACTTCAACAGGTCCAGGCTGACAGTGAGATTGCCCTCGAGAATGCCAAGAATGAACTGGAAGGCAAGCACATTGAAGAAATGGAGAAATTGATGACCATGAATGCGGAAGCTATGGATAAGATAAAGGCTGATGGTATTCAGGCGCGGAAAGACCTGGAAGAGCTGACGGCTGCGCATTCCAAGTCGATTGAGGACACTATCGCCGAGTACAAGAACACGTCATCTTCCTTGGAGGACAGACTTACCGAGCAGAAGGCCGTCAATTCTGACTTGAACGCTGCTCTCAAGAGTGCACAGGAGGCTCTTGCCAAGGCTCAGGCCGAGGCTGAGGAGATGGGGCAGCAGCTTGCTCAAGAGAAGATGGACCGCATGACAGCGCTGGCTGAGCTGGATGCCGCCAAGAGTGCCAAACCCGATACGTCGGAGGCTGACGCGCTCCGAAAGGAACTTGCCACAGTGAAGCAGACCCACGAGGATGCTCATGCTGCTGTTGAGCTCTCCCTCAGGAGTAAAGAGGATGAGCTGGAACTTCACAAAGCACAGTTGGCCAAAGTGCAAGAGGCTCTTGCTGCCATGAAAGTGGACCTCGAACTTTCTCAAAAGGAACTGGAAGCCCATAAGGCTGAGTCCGATGCCAAGCACAAGACGGCCCTGGCTGATTACAAGGATCTCAATGATAGTATGACGACCTTGGTTGAAGAGGCCAATAACAAGGTCAAGGAGCTTGAAGCCAAGCTCGCGAATTCGGTACAATTAGCCGAGCAAAATGACAAGAAGGTTCAAGAACTGGAGGCTCAGCTCAAGGTCAAGGAAGCAGAGCTTGCAGAGGCACAGGTATTAACAGAAATGCTCAATGATGAATGGATTTGAACATTATGCTGACTTGATTACAGGCCAATGCTGGTCAATCTAAGGGACTTTCCAGCAGCAGATTCGCCAGTAATGACGACGCCGCGGTGGACGGCGAGGTGGCTGAAGGTGAGAATGTCAACGATGATGATGAGGATCACTCTTCAGCAGCATTGGCCTCGGTGCGCGAGCCCCTTTGTTGCTTTGACGGTTGCCTTTCCAGTGTACATTTTTGCTTGAGACGGAAACTAATAATTTTTTTTGGGTTGATTGTAGCTCACTAAAGCGCGACTGGCGGCGAAGCAAATCGATTCCCTCGACAGAGAGATGAGGGATCGCAATCTACAGTGAGTCGATATAGCGCAGACCTTGAAATGCACCCAAAAAAGCAGAGACACAGCTGACTTACTGTCTAGGTTGCTCAACTCGATTACCAATGCCCACCAATCAGAGTTAACAAGGCAGGGTCAGGATTTACTTCAACATTGAGGATTGCACTAGGCGGATGACTTTGAGCGAAGGGATGGATGGGCCCCAATAACACACTTGGTTTTTTTCTTGTCCTGTGACCTCGAGGGGTTGGTAGGATTGGATTCCCGGATATGGGGGAGAGAGACAGCACGATGGAGGCGTGTACAAAGCACGGTTTGTTGTGATTCAGCATTAGATGGCAGCAATAACGATACCCGTCTTACTTGCAGATCTGATCTGCAGTTGTATTTGCCGTGTCTGTTGCATTGCTGCGCAAGGCTTGCGGAATGCCAGTTGCCAGTGCCAGTTGCCATGGGGTTGTCATGGGACGGTTGATGAGGGGGACCCTGAACCAAAGAATATCTGTACTCGGTGCGAACGAGCGAATTATCGAAAACCGAAAACAAACACGATGATGGAAATAAATGTGCGCGGACTTGACAAAAGCCGCTAAGCGGTCGGGCTCACAGTTTGTACGAAGCCGGCTTGCCCGGTAATTGCGCCCGGCTGGATAAATGAAGATAAATAAAGGGAGGGAGCCGGACCGAACGGCTGGACCAACCAACCGCATTTTTCCCAAGCTGGGTCTGGCACGGGGGCACGGGGGCACGGGTCTGGTACGGATCCGTCCGTCCGTACAGTGGTGACCGGGGCCAGTGGCCAGTTGGCTGCATCGGGGGTTTGGAAAGCGCCGTGTGCCGTGCAAGGTTGCAAGGGGCGACCCCAGCCGGGTTGTACATATGTATGACGTCGTCCAGTACTCCGTAATAGTAATAGTAATTAATGCCTTGACTGACCAGGACAGGACCCGGCCAGTCCGCAAACTGCTTCTTTCCGACCTCGACTTTTGTCCCACCACAAGCCGCTCGCTATTGTCCACTCCGTCCGTATAACACACAAATTGGCAACACAATATCTTGGCGCCCCTTGCACGCATGGCCGCATGGCCGCACGGTCGCATGGTCGCATGGTCGCATGGGCTTGTTGACCTTTTTCATTTCTCTTTTTCTGCATGCATCCCATCTTTTGTTCCCTCAATTATTTTATTGTTTTATGGCTCCGGCGTGCTGAATCAGCTCGAGTGACGACGTCTCGAGTCCACCCACCCACACACAATAGCCAGAAGCCATGCGGCAGGCACGAATGAGCTGCCCCTTGTCTTTCGTCCCCTCCCCCTTCGGCTTGGAACCAGCAACCCCCATCACAGTTTCCGCAGCCTCGTGCATTTATTTGCGTTGAAGATTGAGCCGCCATGCCTGAAGTCCGAAGGGGCAGTCGCTCCATCGATGGACGACAGAAGCTCTTGAGCACAACGCTATCGCTGGACAGCAGCAAGTCCAACACTAATGCCAGCCTCAGGAAGGATTCAAGCAGAGATGGACTTGGGCTCCCCGCATCTGCCGCTGCTTCCGTATCATCACCACAATCGCAACCAGAACACGTCGCCATCTCGATACGCTCTTCACGACTAGCTTCGTCCTCTAGCGGTGCCCTCGACTCTCCGACCGGGCCAACGTCCCCCCCAGTCAGCGCCCCCGACCACACAAGGCGCAGCCTCTCGTATGCTCTCCGGCCGATTGCCCCCGCGTACTACGACTCCCGAGCCGCTACACGATCCGAGTTTCGACGGCGTGGCCGAACGCTCCAAGAATACTACGAGGCCAATCCGACCTTGCTGCCGCAGTTGCCCTTCACGTGGCATCACGGAAGGCGGCGCTGGCGTCTCTTTCTCTTTGCCTTTATCGTCTTCGTCGATGCGTCTGTTGTGCCCATTGCGCTGTACTACGGTCTACATTACGCTGGCAAAGTGGAAGGATGGATCATTTTCTGCGTCGTCACGAGTATATGGGGTGGTCCTACGTATATGGAGTTTGCATTACGCACGGTTAGACTTATAAAGAAGGAAAGATTCTATCGACCACTGGGCACGGAGTCGAGGTGGTGCTTTGACATGCTTACGTATACGAGCGTCCTCACGATTACGGCCGTGACCGCCTTGTTCATCGTGGGAAGTGCACCCCACACGGTTTGGTTGAGGGTGCTTTGTATGCCCGCTCCGGCTATTTTGTACTGCTTGGGGGGGGTTATGGCCGTCATGATGCTGTTTACGATCATGGAATGGAAAGCACCGTTCCGTATCAGCTCGACGGCCAAAGGAGAGCCGGTGCGTACAGGCATTTACCCCTCTAGCCCCAACTTTCTCCCCCACCCCTCAATTATTTTTATTTGCATCATCATTATCCGAGATTACACTTTCACTTTCAAACGCCCTACTAACCCATGACAGGTCCTGCCCGCCGCGTACTATTTTATGGAAGATGTCGTCGCCGTAAATGCCGGGGCCGGCCGTCCGTATCGCGAAGCTCTTGCCGCTCGCTATGGAGCCTCCCCGCGATTTCGGCGTATGCTTTACGTACAGTCCCTATTTTGGTCCATTCCGTCGCTGATACTGGCTGTGGCATTGACGGTGGTGGCTGTCCACCCGGACTTCCCTGCCACGGGAGCCTATGGTGTCTGTTGGGCTGTTCCGTTTCTGTGGTGTGTTATATGGGGAGGCATTACGGTGTGGTGGTGCAAGAAGGACATGGTAAGAGAGAGATTAGAATGGGAGGCGGATAATGGCATGGTCGATAAGCAAGGCCCGCCGAGGACAGAAACCGACGCTCAGGGCGATGTGATTGCCGAGCAGGCTGCGGAGGAGGCATAGCGACAATATTTGTACTTTTAAGCAGCGAATGATACCATGATAAAAGATCTAGTCAAGGCATTTTTGTTATACTGGCTTCTGTCGGCTTTAGTCCCTGACGCGGATCGTGAAGATGCGCCTGGTACGCACTGCAATTTGTCAAGAGGAGACATTGAATTCGAGGCTTTATGTGTATACGATGAGCCACGGGTTGGAAGTCCGGTAGGTACCTGGTCCTCACCCGGTGGAACGCAAGCTCGCGTGCCAGGACCCAATTGGTGATCGGTCAGACGAAGCGAGGCGTCCGGCTTGGGCTGAGTGAGGTATTAATAGCCGCAACTTGGGGGGGGGGGGGTGACTGGGCGTGGGCTGTGAATGGGCATTGCATCACATGCTTTTTTTGAGCCTTGGGGATAAAGATCTCAGCTGCGGAGTTTGCTGTTCGAATGTGTCACGCTGTTGTTATAGGTGAATGACATTATATTACGTGCTTTTTCTCGTAACTATTGTGTTTAAGCCTGTAGGATACAGATTTTAGCCGCAGATTTTATCGTTCGAATATGCAATAGTTGTTATAGGAATAGCAGAATCTTACATATTTCTTTTTAGCGACTATAGTTGAGCCTTGGGGATAAAGATTCATAGCTGCAGGTTTTACAGTCCGAACATGTGATGCTATCGTTGTGGTCGTTTGATGGAGACAACTGGCCGCGGCTGATCTGGCTTGTTGTTTGCGGGATATCTCAGGTATGTCGAGATGTTGGCATCTGGAGACATTGGGTAGATAGCAGGTAAGCATCTCTTTCAAGTTGACCGTTGCCCAATCGCCTCCTTAAAGGACATGATCTGACATGACTTCCCAGTTTGCAAAGCAAGCTCTCAGCTGGCTCGCTCACTTTGGGAAGCCGCACGCGACCATTGACCGTTGCATCACATTCGACATACGAGGAACTTTGCTTCACAGAGAGTGCCGGGGCTGGCTACCGAGCCTGACTGACTGCCTGTAGGTAGACAGAGATATCTCGTACTGGACTCGAGTGGGGGTTCCAAAGCATAGATATTATTATTGCTAAAGTCAAACCCAGGCAACGAGTAAGGGCCTGCGAGACCCATGATCATGATGATGCCTGTACTCGGCATCCCAGCCTGGATGACAAGGGTCCATGCGAAGCTCACCATTCCAGTGACCGAGCAGGGCCAATAGTCCCATGCGCTAAGGATCTGAACAAGACGATATTAAGGATGATGGATGGATGGATGGATGGATGGATGGATGGCGTTCCCGCGGCCTACCGAAATCTCCCATTTCTGCCAAGGCCGAAAGACGCCACGATCCCTGTTCAGCTCCGCGAGCCAGTCGAGAGGATAGAGGTTTCGACTCGATCTGAGAAGCACCACGCCGATTGGAAGTCCAGAACGGGACACACGTGGGCGTCAGAACGCTTCACGCGAGCGCAAGTAAAAGCCGCGGGTCCAGCACCCAGCAGGTAGAGTTTGGACTTGTTGGGGGAGAAGGAGAGCAAAAGAGAAATAGACTTTTTCAATATCGGCCGGCACGGGCAGCAGCAAGACCTGTTGCCCTTCCTGGAAGACGATGCAACATGGGCATGAGGCTTAATATATTGGCTGGGGTCCAGGTTGGCATGTTGGCCTCGTCCACTCTTCCAGACTCCAGGTACCTCGGCGCTACACGTGGCAGAGATGCAGACGCTGATTGGCTGGCTGGCAGCCATGCACAGCCCCACCATGGTCGTTTATGGAAATGCAATTCCACGATAAAATCCAAAAGCTAGCGGATCCGCCAAGATGCTCGATCCTCGACTTCATTGATAACTTTTCCTCGTCATGACTGGCCACAGCTGGTCGTCTCCTGGCCTGCTCGCCACGCCACTGGGAATTCTGGTCCTAGGCTGGCCCATTTGAACTAGATTTTATTATGGGCTTGTCAAATCCAGTGACCGAACCGAACCTGTCGCGGCCAATCAAGCCGAGAACGTGGCATGCGCAGGTTTGCATCGAGACAGTCAATCTCGTCCCAACGATTCCATTCTCAATACTATATCTGTAATCGGCGAGCCTGTCCGATGCCTGCGTTTGTACGACTTGTCTCTGCGTGAGCAGCCTTCTCTACTCACTCCCTCACACCTTGTTATTTTTTTATTTTATTTTTTTTAACCGCCATCAGATACCTCCTTTCTTTGCTTTCTCGTATTCTTTTTCGCTTCTAGAACGTCTTGCCGGGACGCATCCGGCATACCGTTGTCCGAGATGGTGATGTCCGAGTACACTTACATCTTTGTCATTGGCACGGGCTTCGCCCTGCTTGAGGCCTTCAACAATGGTGCCAGTAAGTTTCCTTTTGCGCATTCTCCTCCAACCATGTGATCTGGACCATCTTGAGGACCTTTGGCTAAATGCGTGACGGTTGCGCCGCGCCAAACTGAAGGTGCTGGGATCGTTTAGGTTGAAAGGCCTTGCTGACTGACTTGTTTTTCGTGTGAACAGACGATGTTGCCAATGCTTGGGCCACTAGCGTGTCTTCCCGCTCTGTCACATATAGGCAGGCCATGGTCCTGTGTCTGGTCTTCGAGATGCTTGGCGCCTTGACCGTTGGCGCACGAACGGCTTCCACCATCAAGAACGGAATTATACCTCTGTCCGCTTTCCAGGAAAACCCTGGTGTTCAGCTGCTTGCCTTCACTTGCGCTGCCGCCGGTGCCTCTCTGTGGGTTCAGTGGTGCACCCGACACTCTGCTCACGTCTCGTCAACATACTCTCTCATCTCGTCAATTGCTGGTGTTGGCGTTGCTACTGTTGGTGCCAAGGGCGTTCAATGGGGATGGAACGACGGCAAGGGTCTCGGTGCCATCTTCGCTGGTCTGGGCATGGCTCCCGCCATCTCTGCTGTCTTCGCCGCTATCATCTTTATGCTGATCAAATTTGTTGTCCACCTTCGCAAAAACCCTATTCCCTGGGCTGTTTGGACCTCGCCCTTCTTCTTTCTTATTGCCGGCGTTGTCTGCACCCTATCTGTTGTCTACAAGGGCTCTCCGCGACTCGGCCTCGACAAGAAGCCTGCTGGGTACATCGTTGCCGTGACCCTCGGCGTTGGATTCAGCCTGTTCGTCCTGTCCGCCTTGTTCTTCGTGCCCTATGTCCATGCCAAGGTCCTTAAGAAGGACCACACCGTCACCTTGAAGGATGTCATCCTTGGACCCCTGCTGTTGAAGCGCCAGCCCCCTGCTGATGCTGTCGCTGCCAAGGTCCCTAACTATGCCGTTGTCCAGCACGACGACAGCGAGGGCGCGAGCCAGGTTGAGGAGGGCGTCTTCGACCCCAAGAACCTGGAGAAGCCTGGCCAGCCTGCCCAGACTGCCGAGAAGGACGACGGCAACAGGAAGCTCATCCTCGCCGAGTGCCACAAGGAGGGCTACAAGAGACTCCTCTTCGAGGCCCGCGAGCGCCACCATGCTAAGCTCCGACACGGCCATGGCCTTCTCGCCTGGGCTATGCGAACTCTCCACGCCAACCCTATGGGGGCCGGCTCCCTCTACGAGAAGCACAATGCCATCACCCTCTGCAAGCGACTCCCTGCTATGGTTGTCGTCGCTTTCCTCTACGGCATGCACTACGATATTCACGGTGCTCAGGTCGGCATAGAGGGCACCCCTGAGGGTCGCCGTATGCAGCGCGTCTACGAACTTGCCACTAAGTACCCCAACGAGGTCGAATACCTGTACTCCTTCGTTCAGATCATCACTGCCTGCACTGCCTCTTTCGCCCACGGTGCCAACGACGTCGGTAACGCTGTCGGTGTCTGGGCGGCCATGTACTCTGCCTGGTCTACCGGCAAGGCTCTTACCGCCAAGTCTCCCGTTGAGCTATGGCAGATTGCCGTCATGGCCCTGACCATCTGCATCGGGTTCATCACTTACGGTTACAACATCATGAAGGGTAAGAACCTCGGTCAACTCCCCCTAAACTCTCTTCTCTCTTAGCACCCTCACC